>JARQOD010011137.1:0-24614 GCA_033576555.1 Oophaga sylvatica
GTCATGAAGAGCCCTTAACTGTTACCTCTCCACTCATCCTCCTGGTATTGTGTACCAGGGCTACACAGGAGCATGGTGCGGAGGGCGGCCCAGTGGTGGGCAAGAGAGTGGCAGCCGGGACCGCATCTCCGGCGGTGAGCGCTGTGGTGTCTGGGTCTCCCACTTACGGATCCGTTACTGGATCGCTTCTGGGGACCCAGGCACCCAGTAAAGTGAAGGGGGCGGGGCCTGCGGCTCCGGCAGAGCCGGCTCATAAAAAGCAGGTGGTGGGGTCAGCTCCCCTGGCGGGGTCTGCGGTGAAGTCTGGGCTGGGGGCCCCGCCGCCGTGCACACTGAGGGGGAGTGGCCTAGCCTGGGGCCGGCCGCCGGAGTCGCTGTGCCCAAGCTGTTTGTGGCCCAGGGTGTGGTGGTGGGGGGCGCTGTGCCCCGGGGGACTGGTACCGCCGGGGGGGCCCCTGGGGGTGGACCCGGCTCCGGGTCGGCTCCGGGGGTCCCGCTGCGGCCGGTCTCGGGGGGCGTGGCCTCCTCGGCACCCGCCGCTCATGTGGGTGCAGCTCTGGACGGCAGCATTGTGAAGCTGGAGGCTGGGGGCGTGGCCTCCTCGGCACCCGCCGCTCATGTGGGTGCAGCTCTGGATGGCAGTGTTGTGAAGCTGGATGCTGGGCGCGTGGCCTCCTCGGCACCCACCGCCCATGTGGGTGCAGCTTCTGACCTCTGTGCTGTGAAGCTGGAGGCTGGGGGCGTGGCTTCCCAGCAAAAGGAAAAAAAAATGGTGATCAGCAATCGAGCAGAAACTGCAGCAGACAGCAGCAAGGGTGCATGCCTGGCCGGGTCCCCTGAGTCTGGGGGCTTACCTGCAGTGGGGGCACCGGCGAGGAGCCAGGATGGAGCTGGAGGCAGGACTGCTCCTGGCTTGGTCTCTGCCAGTGGGAGAGGAGGCAGCTCTGTGCAGGCTGTGGAGGCAGTGCTGCTGAAGCCCAATGGCAGCACAGGTCTTAAAGGGCCAGCAGCACGGTGTGGACAGAACCCCCCGGCAGGGAAGATGCCACCAGTAGGTGGTGGTAGAGTGTGGAAATGGTAAAATCTGTAAGTTCCCAAAAAGTGAGGCAAAATATTGACCCCAGTGTGCATGTGAGTGAGAGTGGGGTGACTGATGGCGTGGATGAGGAGGGTGTGGGTATGGAAGTGTCTGCGGTTGAGGATGCGGGTGGCAGTGTGTCTAAAGTGGCAAGTGTGAATGGGGTGTCTGAGGGTACTGGAAGGAGGGGGGAGGGGGCCAGTCCATCTGCCCCCCCAGCCGCCGGTCCTCTGAGTTATTCGGGGGTGGTGGCTGGAGCCTCAGGGTCTGGTCAAGGGGTTTCCTCGCCTCTGGACCTCAGGGATGGCGTCTTGCGGCGCCGTTTCCTGGAGGCCCTCAAAAAGGGAGAACGGACGATCAATGTAGAGGGCAGAGAGGTGGACTTGGCCTTTTGGCTGGATAGATACGGCCTGGCTGCCTTCCAAGATAAAAGGGAGGGGGAAACAGTTTGGTCCCTCCCGACAGCCGGGCAGGGGGTGGCCAGGCTGAATGTGGTCCGTCTTCGGTGGAGGGGCAGTGAAGCGTGCCCGCCAAGAGCGAGGGTTGTGGAGCTCCTTCTGAAGATGGACTTCAGGGCGACGGACATCTTTGCCCTGATTCATCCGTTTGGCACCTCCTTCTTCGATGTCAGTTTTGTTCGGCCAGAGGGCCTAGAGCTTTTCTGGTCGAATTTCGAACTGGCAAAGGGGGAGCCCGGCTGGCGAGACTTTGCCGTACAGGCGGTGTCTCGCCAAAATAGTGTAAAGAGGGTGACCGTTTTGACAAGTAACGAGTCACTCTCTGGGGTCGACATCATGACGTGGCTTTCCCGTTATGGGGAAGTCACGGACGTCCCTAAGAAAAATAGGGACGAGTTTGGCATTTGGTCAGGGGGCTGGACCTTCATGGTAAAGTTGAAGGTTTCAGGAGGTACGGTCACCCACATCCCCTCCTCAGCATTTCTGGGGAGGGACAGAATCCAGATCTTCTACCAGGGGCAACCGAAGGTCTGCCACAGGTGCGGTGATCCCCGCCACTTCAGCGCAGGCTGCAAGGTGCAGAAGTGTGCCTTGTGTGGCGGGGTAGGTCATCTTGCCGCGGCCTGTGGTGACATTAGGTGTCACCTGTGTGGTGACCTAGGTCACCCGTATAGCCGCTGCCCCCGCTCCTTTTCCGGCACCATCTCTGGCCCAGTGGGGGGGAGCCATGGGGGGTTCCCGGTGGTGCAACCTCTGCTGGGGCTGGGGGTGGAGGCGTGAGGGGAGCTGAGGGGTCAGTGAGGAAAGGCGAGGCTGGTACATCTGCCCACCAGTGGCAACAGGTGAGGCACCGTAAGGGCAGGGGGCAGGATAAGCCTCAGGCAACTGGGGTGATGACTGCCCCCACCCTGGAGGCGGCAGCCGAAGCCTCTGAGGCCCTGGGGGAGAAGGCGGTGAGCGAGGAGATCCGGAGGATGGAGAGGGAGGGTTTGGCTGCTTCTGATAACTCTTCCCAGTATGAAAGTGTGGATGAAGAGGTGGTGGAGCAGCCTAAAAAAACGGGTGACAATCGTACCGGTAAGAGGCGGAAGAAGAAGAACAAGGCTAAAAAATCTAATGCCCCCCCCTGACCGCTAGGGTGCCCACGGAAGGGCTCACCGGCTCCCCTCTGATCCCCCTCTCCAATCGGTTCCAAGCCCTCGATGACTCTGCTGTGTCGGAGGTCGGGGGTGAGGGGCCGGATGCAACATCTGGGGTGCCTTCAGGGAGTGGCGAGGTCCGTCCTCCGGGGGATTCACACTCCTCTGGCGGGGGACTACCTCGGGGTCCAGGGGCGAGGAATCTAGTGCTGGGAAGGAGGTGTCCACTGCTGCTAAGGAGGATATGGACACCTCGGTGTCTTTAAAGAGGAGGGGTGAGTCGGGTTCCTCCTCAGAGGGGGAGAGGAAATCTGGGGGTACGGTTAAAAAACAGGCCGTCTAACTCAATCACCCATGATGGCGGAACCTACCCCGTTGACTCTGGCGTCGATTAATGTCGCCAGCATAAAGTCGGATACGGCTAGATTTACGCCTTTGATTTTTTCACCCGGGTTGAGGCTGATGTTTTATTTTTGCAGGAGACCAGACTAACGGACCTGGGGTCCATCCACAAAGCAAAGAGGGAATGGAGGAGTGGGCCCTCATACTGGTCTCTTGCGGCCGAGCCGTATAGCGGGGTAGCGGTCCTTTTTAAGACCGCGGAGGTGGAATGCAGACGGGTGATCGAGGTAGAAATGGGGAGATGTTTGGTCCTTGACGTCTTCATGAGGGGACAGGAGCTTCGGCTCATCAATATCTATGGCCCGCAATCTAAGTGGGACCGTAAATGTCTCTTCCTGAGGATCAAGCCCTATCTTTTTACGAGCCGGCAGGTGGTCTTCGGTGGGGATTTTAATGCTATAACCAGACTCCGTGATAGGGGAGGCCCCGGAGACCGGCTGACTTATGATAGCGTAGCCTTGAATAGCATAGTAAGCGAAGCTCGCCTGGTGGATGTCCACATCCGGCACACTCCAGGTCACGAGGGTTTCACCTTTTATAGGGGAAGCAGTAGGTCTAGGATAGATAGGTTTTTTTTAAAGGAGGAAGCCGTCTCTTCTGCAGTGTCCGCTGTTGAAGTGGAGTTCTCCGATCACTGTTTAATTTTCTTTACTTTGAATGTTACAGAGACTCCCCGGATGGGGAGAGGCCTATGGAAGCTGAATTCGTCCCTTCTGGAAGAAGCGGAAGTAAGACAGTCCTTTGAGGAATTTCTTCAGAGCCAGGTACCTCTCTTGGGTCTTTGTAGCAGTAAGTCTGAGTGGTGGGAGATCTTCAAAAGAAGGGTCGCAAGGTTCTTCCGTCAGCTCTCGAGCCTCAGGGGCCTGAACAGGTACCGCCTGTATCGGCAGCTGGGGAGGAAACTCGAGCAGCTCGTCTCGACTGGAGGGGACCGAGAGGAAATCTCCAGGGTGAAGACCTTGCTCAAGGGGTGCCAGTACGATAGGCACACATCCTTGGTTTTTGAGAGGGATTTCGGGAGGTACCGCTCGCCCAACCCTTACAGAAACTGCAGGTTGTCAGTGAATTGTAAGATGGTGACAGGACTGATCGACAGTACGGGTCCCTGAACAGATCCAAATCAGGGATCCTGGAGGTGGTCAGATCTTTCTACTCGCATCTCTTGGGGAGGAGGGATCCTGATCGGGATGAGATGTCGGCTTTCCTGGCTGAAACCATCCCTGAGCCGGGGATGACCCCTCTCTTCATGTTTTGGCAGAAGCAATCAGGGAAGAGGAAGTGAGACGGGCGATTGATGGGCTACGGCCCAAAAAGTCGCCCGGTCCGGATGGCTTAACATCCGAGTTCTACAAGACTTTTCGGGACTCTTTGGTCCCCCTCTTGACTGAGGTGTTTAATGAGTGCCTCTCCTCGGACACTCTGCCCAGTTCAATGAGGAAGTCAGCCCTGATTATCCTGTCAAAGGGTAAAGACTCGTCCCGTATTGAGAATTGGCGTCCCATAGCGCTTCTCAATACGGACCGAAAGGTTCTGGCAAAGGTGCTTTTTAATCGGTTGGTGAAGTTTGCACCCCGGCTCCTTTCGGGGGCCCAGCACTGCTCTGTTCCAGGCCGCAGTACATTTAGTGCTGTGCTCGGTGTCCGAGAGGCAGTGGAGCAGGGCAGGGCAGGTCACTGGAAGGGGTACTTGCTGTCCTTAGACCAGGCAAAGGCCTTTGACCGGGTTAACCATGAGTACCTCTGGTCCGTTCTTCTGAGGTATGGTCTGCCTGGGAGGTTTGTTGATTGGTTGAGAGTTTTATACAATGGGGCAGAGACTTTTCCGCTAGTGAACGGTTGGGTCGGACACCCTTTTGAGGTGAGGTCTGGTGTCCGCCAGGGCTGTCCTCTGAGCCCACTGTTATACGTGTTCGCGATCGACCCCCTTTTAAGGAGGGTGGAGCGCGGACCGTTGGTGGGAGTCGGGATGGACCGGGCGGTGCCGGAGGCCGCCTTGAGGGTAGTGGCGTACGCTGAAGATGTTTCCCTTTTTGTATCCTCGAGAGAGGAGGCGGATTGGGTGATGTCTGAGGTTGAACGCTACTCGGTGGCATCCGGGTCCATGATCAACCGGGACAAGTGTGAGAGTCTCTGGCTGGGAGGGGGAGATCCAAGTTTTGATCTCCCGGACACCCTTCCAGGGCCTCAGGCCACATTAAAAATATTAGGCATCAGTTTCGGCCCGGGGGACTATCCCCAGCAAAACTGGGAGGGCAGACTTAAGATTGCCGCCCAGAAGGTGGATCAGTGGAAGGGTTGGTCCTTGACCCTAAGGGAAAGGGTTAGTCTTGCCAAGGGCTATTTGCTTCCTTTGCTAATATATCTGGGCAGCGTCTGCATCTTGCCAGAGCCTCTTTGGACACGGGTCTACAGCCTGTTTTTCCAATTATTATGGGGAAATAGGCTGAACCTAATCAAGAGAGAGGTCACGTACGCACGAGGAGACTAGGAGGGTTGGGTATGGTCAACCCAGTGGTGTTTCTAGTAAACACCTTTCTTAAGGCAAACATCGCCAACCTCTGGTCAGAGAGGGCTCCTCCGTGGGTATTCTCCTGTAGGGGGTGGTTTCGGCCTTTCTTCCAGGAATGGGAGACAGGTGGGCGGGTGAAGGACCTTCGTACACCTCATGGGCATCTTCCGGCTTACGTTACCCCGGTTCTGAAGGTGATCCGTCGGTGGGGTCTGGGAGTGTGGGAGATCAGGATCATGTCGAGAAGGTTTCTTGACAATAGGGTCCTGTTGACCCACTTTCAGAAGCCCCTGGCGCTCAGGGATTGCCCAAGCCGGGATCTGGAGGTGGGGCTCGGGTTATTGAACTCTAAGCGGATCCCCTTGAAGTTTTGGGACTTGGCTTGGCGCTGCTTCCATGGGAAGCTGTATGTGAGGGACAACCTGAAGTACAGGAGCTCTGATGACCGGGATTGTCCCCGCGAGGAGTGTGGTGGCATGCTTGAAAGCATGGAGCACTTCCTGCTTCGGTGTCCCTTTAATACAGAGGTCTACAGCAGGGTGGGTGCTTCCATTGGCTGGCCCAGGCTGGCAAGCCTCTCCTATGCGGAGTGGGCCTATGGGGCATTCAGGTCCCTTGGTGGCCGAGATCGGGGCACTGTTTTCTTAGTTAGTTTAGTAACTAGGTTCTGCACGTGGAATGCACGGTGTCTAGTGTCTACTCAGCGGAAAGTCCTCCCCAGGGAAGAGGTGATTAGGAACATCCTGGGTGACCTGGCAAAAGTGCGCTCCCTGGAGTTTGAGAGGCTGGGTGCAGGGAGGGCCTCTCTCCTATGGAGGGGTTTCTCCTTTAATGTGCCCTAGGGTGAGTTAGGTTCTGTGTGCCTGTGATAGGGCTGTTAGTATTTTTTATCCTTTTATCTTTATTTTGTAGGGTCAGATAGATGTGTAGGGACAGGGAGGGACAGATAGGGACAGTCTTTAGGGACAGGTAGTTAGTATTAGGTTGGTAGTGAGGGTCAGTGAGGGACAGGTAGGGGCAGGTAGGGAGAGGTTGGTAGGGCTATAGGGACAGGATTTTCTCTTTTGTGTTGTTAGGGAGGGTCAGGGTGATGTGCGGTAGATTAGGGTGAGAGCCTCTATGGTCTCCAGTTCCTGGTGGTGGGCTGTAACCCTCACGTATAGATTTTTGTTTTGGAATTGGTAACCTGGGTATAGGGCTTGCAAGCATTGAACTTGGGCCTGTTCTTTGGTCATGGTTAAGGTGTGTAGTGGTTATTATTGATATGTGTTATTATTGATATATGTTATTATAAGGTTGTGTATATATACTGTATATTAATGTTGTATGTGTACTATAATTCTTGTAGGGGGATTTAGTTTAGGTGGGGGGGGGGTTTCTTGGGGGGAGGGGGGATGGGTTTTGGAGAATGGACGTCCGGCGGGATGCCAAGAAGATTTGCTGTGTAAGAAAGGCCACAAACTTTCGTGGGACCTGGTGTGATAGGCCACAAACTTTCGTGGGACCTTTGGGGGAATGGTGGTGGTTTAGTTTAGGAAAAATAATAAAAAAAAAAAAATTAAAAAAAAAAAAAAAAAAATATGTATATACGAGGTATAGTATGTGTGTATATATATGTATATGAAGATTGTATCATTAATTTTGGCCAGGTGGCCTATTTACTTTCTTTAGGGCAGTTGGCTGAATTTTGTTTTTTTTCTAGAGGTGAATGCATGGGTATGAGTGTATGAGGGAAAAAAAAAAAAAAAAAAAAGGATATAGCTTCCCTTGCCGGGGGTGTTAATGAAATGGAGAAACATTTTGTTTCTATATATCTGTTGGACATTGGACTTTTGGGATTTATGGATAATGTTTTTGTTATTGAGTTTGTCTGTAAGTTTTGTCTATGGTTTGCCTGTAAGTTTAGTTTTGTATTTTTTTTTTTTTTTTTTTTTTTTATAATAAAAGAGATACAGGATGTAACTCAGGACCAGTAATATATATGTACACAGTGACTGCACCAGCAGAATAGTGAGTGCAGCTCTGGAGTATAATACAGGAGGTAACTCAGGATCAGTAATGTAATGTATGTACACAGTGACTGCACCAGCAGAATAGTGAGTGCAGCTCTGGAGTATAATACAGGATGTAACTCAGGATCAGTAATGTAATTATGTACACAGTGACTGCACCAGCAGAATAGTGAGTGCAGCTCTGGGTATAATACAGGATGTAACTCAGGATCAGTAATGTAATGTATGTACACAGTGACTGCACCAGCAGAATAGTGAGTGCAGCTCTGGAGTATAATACAGGATGTAATGCAGGATCAGTAATGTAATGTATGTACACAGTGACTGCACCAGCAGAATAGTGAGTGCAGCTCTGGAGTATAATACAGGATGTAATCAGGATCAGTAATGTAATGTATGTACACAGTGACTGCACCAGCAGAATAGTGAGTGCAGCTCTGGAGTATAATACAGGATGTAACTCAGGATCAGTAATGTAATGTATGTACACAGTGACTGACCAGCAGAATAGTGAGTGCAGCTCTGGGTATAATACAGGATGTAACTCAGGATCAGTAATGTAATGTATGTACACAGTGACTGCACCAGCAGAATAGTGAGTGCAGCTCTGGGGTATAATACAGGATGTAACTCAGGACAGTAATGTAATGTATGTACACAGTGACTCACCAGCAGAATAGTGAGTGCAGCTCTGGGGTATAATACAGGATGTAACTCAGGATCAGTAATTAATTATGTACCACTGCTGCACTCATGATGAGTGGTTGGGTCTGGGTATAATACGGATGTAATCCATATCAATATTATAAGGCTAAACATGGCATAAGCAGAGGTGAGTCGCTTGGGTAGAATAAGGGACGTTGCAGGCAGTAATAATGTATGTACACAGTGACTGCACCAGCAGAATAGTGAGTGCAGCTCTGGGGTATAATACAGGATGTAACTCAGGATCAGTAATGTAATGTATGTACACAGTGACTGCACCAGCAGAATAGTGAGTGCAGCTCTGGGGTATAATACAGGATGTTACTCAGGATCAGTAATGTAATGTATGTACACAGTGACTGCACCAGCAGAATAGTGAGTGCAGCTCTGGGGTATAATACAGGATGTAACTCAGGATCAGTAATGTAATGTATGTACACAGTGACTGCACCAGCAGAATAGTGAGTGCAGCTCTGGGGTATAATACAGGATGTAACTCAGGACCAGTAATATATATGTACGCACTGCTCTGGTCATGTTGAGCGGTTGGGTCTGGGTTACATGTGACCGGCTGCTCCATCCATATAATATTCTGAAGGCCAAACATGGCAGTGAAGTTCAGGGAGGTGGTCGTTAGGGGTCAGATAAGGGGACGTCTGCAGGCAGTAAACACGTGTGACAGCCAGGAATCTGCAGCTGCCCGTCACTGCCTCTCGATGTAACAGATCTCAGATGTGAGGACAGTAAATATAGACCCATCGAACAATATAATATTTCCCCTAAGATGCAAATCTCCTCACAGTCCCGGGGGCCACAGCAAAGTGTCAGATCCCGGACACTCCTCACTCATTAACACCCCGAGGTGCCGCTTTATGGAGGAGCTGATCTACCCCATCGCCTGCTGTGCCCCAGTAATGAGCAGCCAGGTGGTCCGTGAAGGCACAGTCTATGTAGGCCATCGTCCAGTCTTCAGTGACCGCTGTACCTGCAGCTTGTTACCAGTGAATGAGAACAGTTATGTGTGTGAAAACTAATAGCCCTGATACATCTCGTAGCTGGGGGTTTGTCACAATTGCTTCCAGTCTAGACTATAATGTGTGAGCTAAATCACCTGAGCTCCAGACTGATACAATGTATCTGTGCTGATACCTGGTGTCCATGTGTCTGGAGTGAGAGCGCTGACTCTGGAGAGCTCATCTCATAGAGGAATGTGCAGGCAAACCTACACCTGTGGTGGTCCTGAGGTTAGAGTTATGTACCGAGGTGCGGGTGGTGGTCCTGAGGTGCAGGTGATGGTCATGAGGCTAGAGTTATGTACTGAGGTGCGGGTGGTGGTCCTGAGGTGCAGCAGGTGATGGTCATGAGGTTAGAGTTATGGTACCGAGGTGCGGGTGGTGGTCCTGAGGTGCAGGTGATCGTCATGAGACTAGAGTTATGTACCGAGGTGCGGGTGGTGGTCCTGAGGTGCAGGTGATGGTCATGAGGCTAGAGTTATGTACCAAGGTGGGGGTGGTGGTCCTGAGGTGCAGCAGGTGATGGTCATGAGGCTAGAGTTATGTACCGAGGTGCGGGTGGTGGTCCTGAGGTGCAGGTGATGGTCATGAGGCTAGAGTTATGTACCGAGGTGGGGGTGGTGGTCCTGAGGTGCAGCAGGTGATGGTCATGAGGCTAGAGTTATGGTACCGAGGTGCGAGTGGTGGTCCTGAGGTGCAGGTGATGGTCATGAGGCTAGAGTTATGTACCGAGGTGCGGGTGGTGGTCCTGAGGTGCAGGTGATGGTCATGAGGCTAGAGTTGTAGTCCTCAGTTTTGGGTGGTGGTCTCGAGGAGCTGATGCTGGACCTAAGCTGTGGGTGGTGGTACTGAGGTTTGGCTTGTGATCCTGACATTTGGGTTGGGGTCCTGAGGTGCAGCTGATGTTAATGAGGTGCGGGTGCTGCTCCTAATGTCGAATGGTGGTCCTAAGGGATGGGAGGTGGTACCAAGGTTTATGTTGTCCCAAAGTGCAGGTTGTGGTCAGAAGTTTTGGGTTATGGTTTCAAGGTGCAGATTGTGATATTGAAGTGCTGGTTCTGGTCCTGAGGTTTGGTTTTTAGTCCCAATGTGGAGGTTGTGATCTCGAAGTGCACGTTGTGGTCCAGAGGTTTAGGTTGTAGTACCAACAAGCTCGTTGTGGTCCCAAGGTTTGGGTTGTGGTCCTGAGGTTTATATTTTCTCAAGATTTTGGTTTGGGTTGTGGTCCTAAGGTTTTAGTTGTGGTCCCTTGGTGCATGTTGTAGTCTTAAGGTGCAGGTTGTGGTCTTGAAGTGTGGTTTGGAGTCTTGAGTTGCAGGTTGTGGTTTCGAGATGCGTGTTGTGGTCCCGTGGTTCAGGTTGTTGTCCCGTGGTTCAGGTTGTGGCCCCAAGGTGCATGTGGCAGCTCTAAACTGGTTTGTGTGGTTGCTTCCTTTCTCCTCAGACACTGCGTGTCATGGTCGCTCGCAGTATAATCCTCATGTAAGATTTTTGGGCATCTTCCACGGTCGCAATGATCTTTTGTGTATTGCGGGGTACTGGTGCAGTTTTTGGCGCACGTTCCAGCCTGCTACCTTGCAGATTGGGGCATCGTCCCAGCGCTGCTTTGTAACATGGCACAGGGTGGTAGTCATGGGTGAGGTACTCATCTCATGCTTCGGCACTTTACATGAAGGTGGGGGTCTTGGTTGGGTATGTGGAATTCGTCTATGGGGGCGCCACACCTGTGCAGGACGCATGTTACCGATGACTTTGGTTGGCCAGGACCAGATGTTTGAGGACGTCAATGGAGGTGACCTCCAGTCAGTAGTAGACTCTTTACTGAACGATGACTTGGAGATTATGTACAATAATAGGGGGTGAGATTAATGGCTGTGTTATATCTCCCACACACGGAGTGATTCCACCCACAGTCTAAGGTCCTTTCTCCAAACTTGCTTGGTCTCTGTCTCCACTGGTTCTCTGTCTTCACCACCACACGGTTCAGTGCCACAGTCCAGTAGGCGAGAGTCCTGTTCTCAGCCCGCGTTCTGCATCCTCTTTCCTCAATAGTTTGCCATTATGGCCGGTGATGGCTTGGACCTCTCATCCGGGGCTCTCTCTCTCTTCATCTCACGTTCTCTGCTCCGTCCAGGCCAGTTACCTCTGAGTTATAAACTCGGGGCAGTACAGCTAGGCGTCCTCTCCCAGGACCCGTCTCCGTCTGTCCTTCTGTCACTTCTCCATTCTCACTATCCACTCACGTCAGGGACCCCCACGTTATGCGGCACTGCTGACTAGTCAGACCTAGGTCTGCTTCTGCTGCACACTAGGCCTTAACTGACTACCTGACAGGAAACTGTCTCTGTCCCTTCACTATATCCCCTCCCACTCTGGGCTAGTCCCAATTAAACCTAACTGCCTACTGTCGGTCAATCTACTACACCGTCACTAATAACTCATGTTGCAATACATATTACACATCAAGGCGCGTTTACAACTATACACGTGTCTTCAAGGGGGAACACGGGCAGTATGCCTATCTCCTTACAGCTTCTTGATGGTTTTTTAGGGCTTGGACCTGAAGAATAGGGAGTTGTGTTACGGTCCTATGTTTTATCCCTTGTTGCCCCAGCACCATATCCCGCTCCTTGTTCTGGGGAATATTTACAGCCTCGGGTTAGAGGTGACATTTCGAGGAGGGCGACCGTGAAGAGAAGAGCGAGGTAGGATTTCCATGAGTCACAGATGAAAGGTGCTTAGAAAATGTCCCAGCGATGTCCTATGTCAGCGTTAGGTGCCGGCTCATCACTGCCCCGTATCTGGTGCCAGGTCAGCGAGACCCTCAGCACCTGTGCGGCTTTAGGCTAAGTTCACATTTGCGTATATGTGCGCAGCGTATCATCTGCATACGCAGCATGTTTACACAGCGTTTTTTATCCATATCATCTTACACATGACGCCAAAAAAAAGCTGCGTGTGCATGCGTTTTTACATTTGTTTTCGTTGTTTATGGGCATGCGTTCGATATTTCCAGGTGCTGTAATCAGTTCCTGGACATGCGCAGTCTGAAGTCCTCATGCGCATCAAATGCATCCATGCGCGTGTCCTTGCGTACCAATGCGTTCCCAGACAGTAATGCGTTTTTTAATGCACTCATCCGCATGACTGCACATATTTGATGGATTTTTGACGCTTCAAAAAAATGCAACATGTTGCGTTCGCTGGACACCGCGAAACGACGCATGCGTACACAAACGCATGTCCTGCGTACACCATGCTAAAGATATGTGCGCATGACGCATTCGGATCTATGCGGATGAAACGCTGCGCGTACAGACGCAAATGTGAAGCCAGCCTTATCTAGCCCACCGCTCAGAGAAGCCGGATCGACATGTGGTGAGGATCTGAACTGCAGGACACAGGGTCGCTCTGGAGAATTGCTTAACATGCAATCCCCTAATGTAATGATTGTATCAAGGTCTCCTACTTGTAGGATCAGAAGCTCCATACAGGACGGCAGTCAGTGACCCGGGAAGAGATGGGGTGAGAGGGACGCCGCCTGTGTGTAAAGGAAGACTTCACACTCCACGTCCGAGGTCTCATTACTGCAGGATCCGAGATGACACGATGTATGTGGAAAGTCCGGGGTCACAAGGCGTCATCACTGAATTCAGCGGTCTTCTTCAGTCTCACTGCCCCTCACCTCCCGATGTATAACCTCTGGCCCCTCACCTCCCGATGTATAACCTCCGGCCCCTCACCTCCCGATGTATAATCCTCGGCCCCTCACCTCCCGATGTATAACCTTCGGCCCCTCACCTCCCGATGTATAACCTCCGGCTCCTCACCTCCCGATGTATAACCTCCGGCTCCTCACCTCCCGATGTATAACCTCCGGCCCCTCACCTCCCGATGTATAACCTCTGGCCCCTCACCTCCCGATGTATAACCTCCGGCCCCTCACCTCCCGATGTATAACCTCCGGCCCCTCATCTCCCGATGTATAACCTCCGGCCCCTCACCTCCCGATGTATAAACTCCGGCCCCTCACCTCCCGATGTATAACCTCCGGCCCCTCACCTCCCGATGTATAACCTCCGGCCCTTCACCTCCCGATGTATAACCTCCGGCCCCTCACCTCCCGATGTATAACCTCCGGCCCCTCACCTCCCGATGTATAACCTCCGGCCCCTCACCTCCCGATGTATAACCTCCGGCCCCTCACCTCCCGATGTATAACATCCGGTTCCTCACCTTCCGATGTATAACCTCCGGCCCCTCACCTCCCGATGTATAACCTCTGGCCCCTCACCTCCCGATGTGTAACCTCCGACCCCTCACCTCCCGATGCGTAACCCCCGGCTCCTCACCTTCCGATGTATAACCTCTGGCCCCTCACCTCCCGATGTATAAGCTCCGGCCCCTCACCTCCCGATGTATAAGCTCCGGCCCCTCACCTCCCGATGTATAACCTCCGGCCCCTCACCTCCCGATGTATAACCTCCGGCCCCTCACCTCCCGATGTATAACCTCCGGCCCCTCACCTCCCGATGTATAAGCTCCGGCCCCTCACCTCCCGATGTATAACCTCCGGCCCCTCACCTCCCGATGTATAACCTCCGGCCCCTCACCTCCCGATGTATAAGCTCCGGTTCCTCACCTTCCGATGTATAACTTCTGATTCCTCACCTCCTGATGTATAACCTCCAGCCCCTCACCTCCCGATGTATAACCTCTGGCCCCTCACCTCCCGATGAGTAACCTCCGACCCCTCACCTCCCAATGTATAACCTCTGACCTGTTGTGAATGGGCTTGAGATGAGTTCTGAGCAGAGGCTCCCTCTGGTGGTTACAAGCGGTACTGGTCTGTCCAGTGAAGATTGTGAAGATTGTGAGGATTGGGAATCAGGTGTTACTGACTGGTCTTATATAAGGGAGTCACCTTCCCATCAGGGTTGCCGGTGATCAATTGTTCTGGTCTCTATCCTTGATTCCCGTTTCCCTTGTAGCCTGCTGTGTCGTGTCTGCATCTCCTGCTAACAGATAAGACATTTTCTTCTTTTTGTTTTTGTGCTTGATTTTTGCATTTTGTCCTGCACTTCTGTGGGGGCCTTCAGGGTCCCCTCTGGGGGCTTTTGCCCTCTCAGTTTTGTTCAGCCACTGATGTTTGTACTTTTGCTTTTTCCAGTTTTTTCAGTGGCTGCTGTTTTGATTTTGTTACACCAGAGAACTAATTTAGGTGGTAGAGGTCGTGTGATCTCAGGTGTTTTTGAAATTAGTAGAGTTGGTGCTTTTCAGGGTTTTTTGGGATTGCAGTAAGTGCCCTTCCTATCCTTTTCTATTTAGGTAGTTTGGGCCCCAACATTTGCTCATACTATTTTCTGTCTGTGTCAGTATTTCATCTTGTCTAACCGCCATTACATGTTTTGGGGCTTGCTATTATCTTTGGGGATCTGCTCCGGGGCAGATAGCTTTCCTCTTTCTATCTTTAGGTATAGTTAGTTTCTCAGGCTGTGACGAGGCGTCTAGGACCAACGTAGGAACGCTCCACGGCTGCCTCTAGTTGTTGTGGTTAGTCAGGGTACTGCAATCTCATAGATTCCAACTGCTCTGGTGTATTGCCTTTTTTTGCCTGCACTCCTCAGCTACCGAAACATAACACTGACCCTCTCCTCCCGATGCATAACTGCCTGCCCTATGCCTCAAAAATCTTGGTGAAAACCCGGAAGAGCATTCTATTACCATTCTATTAGTCACTGCCCATTGTTCACACTTATCTAGATCATTTATAAAAATTTTGAACAACACTGGGGCCAGGACAGAGCCTTGTGGTCCCCACTTGTAACACTGGAGCCAGGATAGAGCCTTGTGGCAGGGCCGGCGGTCAGCACCCGGCACACCCGGGCAAGTGCCGGGGCCCTGGGCAGGCGGGGGGCCCACTCGCCGTCTGGCACCCCGGCGCCCGTTAGCGGTGTCAGCGCCGCCACTGGGCCCCCCCCGCTTGCTCAGGGCCCCGGCAGAAGTCGGCGAAATACTCACCTCTCCCTGTGCCTCCGCTGCCGCAGCTCCGGGCTCCAGGGGGCGCCTGCAGGACGCTGGCGCTTCCTCTCACAGCAGCTCCGCTGAATGACGTCATCAGTCAGCGGCCGGCTGTGGCAGTGAGTGCGCGGATGCCGGACAGGTGAGATGTTTGTGTGTGTTTCTGTGTATGTGTCTCTGTGTGTATCAGTGGGTGTGTATGTGGTGCGGTGCTTTGTGTGTGTGTCTGCTGTATGATGATGATGATGGGGAGGCAATGATTGATGATGATGGGGAGGCATTGATGATGATGAGCAGGCAATGATATTGATGGGGAGGCAATGATGATTATGGGCAGGCAGTGATGATGATGGGCAGGCAGTGATGATGATGGGGAGGCAATGATGATTATGGGCAGGCATTGATGATGATGGGCAGGCAGTGATGATGATGGGCAGGCAATGATATTGATGGGGAGACAATGATGATTATGAGCAGGCATTGATGATGATGGGCAGGCAGTGATGATGATGGGGAGGCGATGATGATGGGGAGGCAATGAAGATGATGGGGAGGCGATGATGATAATGGGCAGGCAATGATGATGATGGGCAGGCATTGATGATGATGGGCAGGCAATGATGATTATGGGGAGGCAATGATGATGATGGGCAGGCATTGATAATGATGGGCAGGCAATGATGATGATGGGGAGGCGATGATGATAATGGGCAGGCAATGATGATGATGGGAGTCTTTCCACGGCGCCCTTTCCTGAGCCGCAATAGTGCAGAACGCAGCACAGCGCAGAGGAGAGCTCCATATTTTGTATGGAGCTTTATATGGGGACCAGTATTCTGTATGGAGCATTATATTGGGTCCAGTATTCTGCATGGAGCATTATATGGGGGATGGGGGGTGACATCCTGCATGGGGTATTATATGAGTGATGAGGGGGAGACTATGTGGTGCCCATAATATTGTATGGAGGACTGTACTGTCCAGTCTGTACTGTGATCTGTGAGGATTTGGCGGTTTTTGAGCTATTGTAGAATTACAATAGATATCAGTTATGTAATGGAAGAAGAGAAGTGTTTGGCGTTGTACTATACCATATTTCTCTGCAGTATCTGTGCATCATGAATCGTGGTCTGTGTTAAAGGGGCCCACTGAGACTCTTTCGCCCGGGGCCCATAAAAACCTGGAGCCGGCCCTGCCTTGTGGTACCCCACTTGTAACACTGTGGCCGGGACAGAGCCTTGTGGTACCCCACTTGTAACACTGGGGCCAGGAGAGCTTTGTGGTCCCCACTTGTAACACTGGGAGCAGGACAGAGTCTTGTGGTACCAAACTTGTAACACTGGGGCCAGGACAGACCCTTGTGGTCCCCACTTGTAACACTGGGGCCAAGACAGAGCCTTGTGGTATCCTACTCATAACACTGGGGCCAGGACAGAGCTTTGTGGTCCCCACTTGTAACACTGGGGCCAGGACAGAGCTTTGTGGACCCCACTTGTAACACTGTGGCCAGGACAGAGCCTTGTGGACCCCACTTGTAACACTGGGGCCAGGACAGGGCCTTGTGGTACCCCACTTGTAATACTGTGGCCAGGGCAGAGCTTTGTGGTCCCTACTTGTAATACTGGAGCCGGGACAGAGCCTTGTGGTACCACTTTGTAACACAGGGGCCAAGACAGAGCCTTGTGGTACCCAACTTGTAACACCGGGGCCAGGACAGAACCTTGTGGTCCCCACTTGTAACTCTGGGACCAGGACAGAGCCTTGTGGTACCCCACTTGTAACATTGTCGCCAGGAAAGAGCCTTGTGGACCCCACTTGTAATACTGGGGCCAGGACAGAACCTTGTGGTACCCCACTTGTAACACTGTGGCCAGGGTAGAGCCCTGTGGTCCCTATGTGTAACACTGGAGCCAGGACAGAGCCTTGTGGTTCTCCACTTGTAACACTGGGCCTGGACAGAGCCTTGTGGACCTCAGTTGTAACACTGGGGCCATGACACAGCCTTGTGGTACTCCACTTGCATCACTGGGGCCAGGACAGAAACTTGTGGTCCCCATTTGTAACACTGGGGCCAGGACAGAGCTTTGTGGTACCCCACTTGGAAAACTGAGGCCAGGACAGAGCCTTGTGGTACCCCACTTGTAACACTGGGGCCAGGACAGAGCCTTGTGGTACCCCACTTGGAACACTGAGGCCAGGACAGAGCCTTGTGGTACCCCACTAGTAACACTGGGGCCAGGACAGAGACTTGTGGTTCCCACTTGTAACACTGGGCCAGGACAGAGCCTTGTGGTACCCCACTTGGAACACTGAGGCCAGGACAGACCCTTGTGGTACCCCACTAGTAACACTGAGGCCAGGACAGAGCCTTGTGGTCCCCTTGTAACACTGGGGCCAGGACAGAGCTTTGTGGTACCCCACTTGTAACACTGGGGCCAGGACAGAGCCTTGTGTATCCCACTTGGAACACTGAGGCCAGGACAGAGCCTTGTGGTCCCCATTTGTAACACTGGGGCCAGGACAGAGCTTTGTGGTACCCCACTTGTATCACTGGGGCCAGGACAGAGCCTTGTGGTCCCCACTTGTAACACTGGGGCCAGGACAGAGCGCTGTGGTGCCCCACTTGTAACACTGGGCCAGGGCAGAGCTGGTACCCCACTTGTAACACTGGGCCAGGACAGAGCTTTGTGGTACCCCACTTGTAACACTGGGGCCAGGACAGAGCCTTGTGGTCCCCACTTGTAACACTGGGGCCAGGGCAGAGCTGGTACCCCACTTGTAACACTGGGGCCAGGACAGAGCTTTGTGGTAACCCACATTTAACACTGGAGCCAGGACAGAGCATTGTGGTGCCCCACTTGTAACACTGAGCCAGGACAGAGCCTTGTGGTTCCCACTTGTAACACTTGGGACCAGGACAGAGCCTTGTGGTACCCCACTTGTAACATGTCGCCAGGAAAGAGCCTTGTGGACCCCACTTGTAATACTGGGGCCAGGACAGAACCTTGTGGTACCCCACTTGTAACACTGTGGCCAGGGTAGAGCCCTGTGGTCCCTATGTAACACTGGAGCCAGGACAGAGCTTTGTGGTTCTCCACTTGTAACACTGGGCCTGGACAGAGCCTGTGACCTCAGTTGTAACATGGGGCAGACCAGCTTGGTATCCACTGCATCACTGGGCCAGGACAGAAACTTGTGGTCCCCATTTGTAACACTGGGCCAGGACAGAGCTTTGTGGTACCCCACTTGGAAAACTGAGGCCAGGACAGAGCCTTGTGGTACCCCACTTGTAACACTGGGGCCAGGACAGAGCCTTGTGGTACCCCACTTGGAACACTGAGGCCAGGACAGAGCCTTGTGGTACCCCACTAGTAACACTGGGGCCAGGACAGAGACTTGTGGTTCCCACTTGTAACACTGGGGCCAGGACAGAGCCTTGTGGTACCCCACTTGGAACACTGAGGCCAGGACAGACCTTGTGGTACCCACTAGTAACACTGAGGCCAGGACAGAGCCTTGTGGTCCCCATTTGTAACACTGGGGCCAGGACAGAGCTTTGTGGTACCCACTTGTAACACTGGGGCCAGGACAGAGCCTTGTGTATCCCACTTGGAACACTGAGGCCAGGACAGAGCCTTGTGGTCCCATTGTAACACTGGGGCCAGGACAGAGCTTGTGGTACCCACTTGTATCACTGGGGCCAGGACAGAGCCTTGTGGTCCCCACTTGTAACACTGGGGCCAGGACAGAGCGCTGTGGTGCCCCACTTGTAACACTGGGGCCAGGCAGAGCTGGTACCCCACTTGTAACACTGGGGCCAGGACAGAGCTTTGTGGTACCCCACTTGTAACACTGGGGCCAGGACAGAGCCTTGTGGTCCCCACTTGTAACACTGGGGCCAGGGCAGAGCTGGTACCCCACTTGTAACACTGGGGCCAGGACAGAGCTTTGTGGTAACCCACATTTAACACTGGAGCCAGGACAGAGCATTGTGGTGCCCACATTGTAACACTGGAGCCAGGACAGAGCCTTGTGGTTCCCACTTGTATCACTGGGCCAGACAGAGCCTTGTGGTCCCCACTTGTAACACTGAGGCCAGGACAGAGCTTGTGGTCCCCACTTGTAACACTGGGGCCAGGACAGAGCTTTGTGGTCCCCACTTGTAACACTGGGGCCAGGACAGAGCCTTGTGGTCCCCACTTGTAACACTGAGGCCAGGACAGAGCTTTGTGGTACCTCACTTATAACACTGGGGCCAGGACAGAGCCTTGTGGTACCCCACTTGTAACACTGGGGCCAGGACAGAGCTTTGTGGTACCCCACTTGTAACACTGGGGCTGATACAGAGCGCTGTGGTACCCCACTTGTAACACTGAGGCCAGGACAGAGCCGTGTGCTACCACTCTTGTAACACTGTGGCCAGGACAGAGCTTTGTGGTCTCCACTTGTAACACTGGGGCCATGGCAGAGCTGGTACCCCACTTGTAACACTGGGGCCAGGACAGAGCTTTGTGGTAACCCACATTTAACACTGGAGCCAGGACAGAGCCTTGTGGTCCCCACTTGTAACACTGGGGCCAGGACAGAGCTTTGTGGTACCCCACTTGTAACATTGGGGCCAGGACAGAGCCTTGTGGTCCCCACTTGTAACACTGAGGCCAGGACAGAGCTTTGTGGTACCTCACTTATAACACTGGGGCCAGGACAGAGCCTTGTGGTACTTCACTTGTAACACTGGGGCCAGGACAGAGCTTTGTGGTACTTCACTTGTAACACTGGGGCCAGGACAGAGCCTTGTGGTACTTCACTTGTAACACTGGGGCCAGGACAGAGCCTTGTGGTACTTCACTTGTAACACTGGGGCCAGGACAGAGCCTTGTGGTACTTCACTTGTAACACTGGGGCCAGGACAGAGCCTTGTGGTACTTCACTTGTAACACTGGGGCCAGGACAGAGCCTTGTGGTACTTCACTTGTAACACTGGGGCCAGGACAGAGCCTTGTGGTACTTCACTTGTAACACTGGGGCCAGGATAGAGCCTTGTGGTACTTCACTTGTAACACTGGTCCAGAACAGATTTTTTGTTAACAACTTGTAACACTGGGGTCGGGACAGAGCCTGGTGGTACCCCACTTGTAACCCTGGGCCGGGAAAGAGCTTTGTGGTACCCCACTTGTAACACTGGGGCCAGGACTTGGCTTTGTGGTACCCCACTTGTAACACTGGGGCCAGGACTTAGCTTTGTGTTACCCCACTTGTAACACTGGGCCCAGGACAGAGCCTTGTGGTCCCCACTTGATACACTCTTCCAATTGGATGTGCAACAATTTATCACTACTCTTTGAGTATGATGACTGATCCAGTTATGAATCCACCTACCCGTAGCCTTGTCAATCCCATACTTGGTCATTTTTTTCAATAAGGATAGTATGAGTTACTTATCAAATGCTTTGCTGAAGCGATATATACTATATCTATTTCCCTGATCCACCCAGTCAGTGATTTCATCATAGATGGAAATTAGATTAGTCTGGCATGACTTGTTTGTTACAAACCCATGGTGGCTCTGGTTAATTACTGTATTCTTGTTCAAGTACTTATGGAGCGCCCGCCAGGGCAGTGGGGATACTCAGTACCGGGCCGCTTCTTAAAGGGGCAGTGTCACGGCAGCAGTGACCCGGTCTGTGGCCCTGGGCGTCCAATAAAAGGGGATGATGGTGATGAAAAAGGGGAAAAATAAAGAGTTTGTAATTATTATTATTTATTTCTATAGCACCATTGGTTCCATGGTGCTGTACATGAGAAGGGGTCACATACAAATTACAGGTATCACTTACAGTAAACTAACAATGACAGACTGGTACAGAGGGGAGAGGACCCTGCCCCCACGGGCTCACATTCTACAGGATGGTGGGGACAGAGACAGCAGGTTGGGGGATTGCAGCAGTTCCGGTGTTGGTTGAGGCAATAACTCCGGTAGTGGTGAGGAGGCAGCGGGGTCATTGCAGGCTGTAGGCTTTCCTGAAGAGATAGGTTTTCAGGTTACGTCTGAAGGATCCGAGAGTGGTTGATAGTCGGACGTGTTAGGGCAAAGAATTCCAGAGGATGGGGATATTCAGGAGAATTCTTGGAGGCGGTTGGGTGAGGAGCGAATAAGTGTGGAGGAGAGAAGGATGTCTTGGGAGGACCGGAGATTACGTGAGGGAAGATATCGGGAGATTAGTTCAGAGATATATGGAGGAGACAGGTTATAGATGGCCTTGTAGGTCAGTATTAGTAATATGAACTGGATACGCTGATGGAATGGGAGCCAGTGAAGAGATTTGCGGAGGAGTAGCGAGGAGAGAGATGAATTAGTCGGGCAGCAGAGTTAAGGATGGACTGGAGAGGTGCGAGGGTGTTAGCAGGGAGGCCAGAGAAAAGGATATTGCAGTAGTCGAGGCGGGAGATGATGAGGGCATGCAAAAGCATTTTAGTAGATTGAGGGTTGAGGAAGGGACGGATTCTGGAAATATTTTTGAGCTGGAGGCAACAGGAGGTAGAAAGAGCTTGGATGTGTGGTTTGAAGGACAGGGCAGAGTCAAGGGTTACTCCGAGGCAGCGGACCTCCGGTACGGGGGAAAGCATGGTGTTGTCAATTGTTATAGATAGGTCAGGTAAAGAAGATGTTTGAGATGGGGGAAAGATGATGAGTTCAGATTTGTCCACATTGAGATTGAGGAAGCGGGAGGAGAAGAAGGAGGATATGGCTGATAGACACTCAGGGATTCAGGACAGCAGAGAGGTGATGTCTGGGCCAGAGAGGTAGATCTGAGTGTCATCAGCATAAAGGTGGTACTGGAATCCGTGGGACTTTGAGTTTCCCCAGGCCAAGAGTATAGATTGAGAAGAGTAGGGGTCCTAGAACAGAGCCTTGGGGGACTCCAACAGAGAGAGGGTGGGACGAGGAAGTAGTGTGGGAGTGGGAGACGCTGAATGTGCAGTTGGAAAGGTATGAGGAGATCCAGGATAGGGCGAGGTCCTTGATGCCAAAGGAGGAGAGAATCTGTAGGCAGTGGTCAACTGTGTCGAAAGCAGAGGACAGGTCAAGAAGGAGGAGTATAGAGTATTGTCCGTTAGCTTTGGCTGTGAGTAGGTCGTTAGTAATTTTGGTCAGGGCTGTTTCAGTGGAATTATGGGGGCGGAAACCAGATTGTAGATTGTCAAAGAGCAAGTTAGATGAGAGATGGGAGGAAAGTTCAGTGTGGACGTGCTGTTCCAGGAGTTTGGAAGCGAGTGGGAGCAGCGATATTGGGCGATAGCTGGACATAGCGGTTGGGTCGAGGGTTGGCTTTTTGAGGATAGGCGTGATTGTGGCATGTTTGAAAGCAGAAGGGAAGGTACCAGAAGTTAGTGATAGATTGAAGAGGTGGGTTAGTGATAAAGTGTTTGTGACGCCACCTGTGGAACTTGGCAATAAAGATGTTAGCCGACACTGCAGATTCAGTCCACTAGGACAGTTGTTGATGCAGAAGAGTTGGTTCAGCCCTCCACAGGCAGGGCTATGTCCCAGGGCAGTTAGAATATTAAAGATAATGTTGGAGCTGAATGTGGTGCAGGGCAGGTGACGCAGGAAAGATTCTGAAGACTCAACAGAGTGCAGTTTCCTTTACCTTTTAATGAGCTGTGCAGTTCGGGGCTCAGGTTACAGATGGTTCTGGAGTCGGTCAGCCTAAAAGCAATTTGGGAATCTCCTTATTCAGGTGGGTTGTGAGGCCTCCTTTCTGGGGCCATTCTCTGAGGTACTTGCTACTGTAAACTCTATTCAAGCTCCTCTCTCTGTAACTTAGGTGGAACTCCACTCGCATGACAGGCAACTGTACCCTGCTTCAGGGATCGCTCCTGCCTGGCGTCTCTGGCTCATACGTGCTGCTGTGTCATCGAGTATCAGTTGGTGACAGAAGATCTGCAGTCTTCTGCCCTCCGGATTCTGCTGCTGGGGCTTTAGTACTCACACAGCCTCGGGCTTCGGGGCCCGGTCTCTGCGCTCAAGCCTGGGGGTAAGCTCAGCTACAGCTCCTGTCTTCCAGCTCCTCTCCACACGTCCTGTCTCAACCCTGCTCAGGCTTCAACTAACCACTAACTTCCTGCTTCAGACCAGAGAGCTGCTCTCCTTAAGTTGGGTTAGAGCTCCCCCTGCTGGCCCGGAGCAGAAACTGTGTTGTATGCTGGAACTACCTGTTAAGGGCATCCCTTCTTTGCTTCCAGGCATGACATCACTCCCCCCTGGAGGGAGGCAAGGCCATTGTGGCAACCGAACTCCTGGTGTGCCACACTTACATACATGCTGTTTAATATTTTGTTCACAGGTCTTTCCTGGTATAGAAGTAAGGCTCACTGGCCTGTAATTTCCTGGCTCCATCTTCTTTCCTATTTTGAAGATAGGGACAACATTTGCCCTTCTCCAATCTTCTGGGACTTCTGTTCTCTAGGATTTTTCATATATTCTGGCTAGTGGTTCTGTTTTTTTCTCTGCTAACTCTTTCAGTACCCTATAATGTAATTCATCTGCACCAGGAGATGTAAATTCATGTAAATTAGCTCAGTGATGATGGGGTAGTGATACATTGTGTGCTCCTGCGGCAGGGATGATGGGGGTAGTGATACATTGTGTGCTCCTGCGGCAAGGATGATGGGGGTAGTGATACATTGTGTGCTCCTGCAGGAGGGATGATGGGGTAGTGATACATTGTGTGCTCCTGCGGCAGGGATGATGGGGGTAGTGATACATTGTGTGCTCCTGCAGCAGGGATGATGGGGGTAGTGATACATTGTGTGCTCCTGCAGCAGGGATGATGGGGGTAGTGATACATTGTGTGCTCCTGCGGCAGGGATGATGGGGGTAGTGATACATTGTGTGCTCCTGCGGCAGGGATGATGGGGGTAGTGATACATTGTGTGCTCCTGCGGCAGGGATGATGGGGTAGTGATACATTGTGTGCTCCTGCGGCAGGGATGATGGGGGTAGTGATACATTGTGTGCTCCTGCGGCAGGGATGATGGGGGTAGTGATACATTGTGTGCTCCTGCGGCAGGGATGATGGGGGTAGTGATACATTGTGTGCTCCTGTAACACATTTTCAGCTTCTATTTAGCAAACGATAAATGTAAATGATGGTGACAGTTTTCCCACAATGCACTGCTCTGCGTGCGACACTGTAACGGTTCCTTGTGTAACTCCTTCATCGGACCCCCGGCCATCGCTCCCCTGCGTCCCTCTCAGATTCCATCCTCTGACC
>JARQOD010011138.1:0-24613 GCA_033576555.1 Oophaga sylvatica
CAAAGTCGGCAGGCAGTAGAAGAGTCAGAAATCCAGGCAAAAGTCAGAGATACAACAGCAAAAACAAACTAGCACACTGGGGAAACCGAGACTATATCTGGCGGCCTGCAGGACAGGCTCCAAAGTATTTGAAGGGCTCACAGCATGATGACCTCATCCGGACCACCCCCAGAACCAGGCCAGATGGTGATGCACAACTGGCATCAACCACTTCACCTCTGACAGAAGAGTGAAGCCTGCGCCCACCAGACACCTGCGCAGGGACCCCTTCTCTGTCACCAACATCATCCACAGGAGAATCACGGCGATGCCCAGCGACAGAGACCGGCTGTCAAAGGAGGGGAACCAAATGAGGATATAGCCCTCCTATCCCCGGCATAACCAGCCAAAGCAGTCCGGTGCCTCCTATAGGCCGAGGACAGAACACCAGCCCCTGAGTCCATCGGTGACGTGACACTACTGTGGCATGATGTTCTGTCATTTGCCTTTATAGCGTGGATCGAGGATGCTGGCCAACCAGTAGTTGACATCCTTCATAATTGTGGCAATGCGGGGGTCCCTTTTTAGGATCCGTAAGAGAAAATCTCACATGTGGGCCAATGTTCCAGGTGTCAATGATGCACTGCCAGTGGTGGGTGGATGAGCACTTTCTGCCAAATCCACATCCCTCCAGTCACGCACAAATCTGTACCTGACCTTGGCAAGCCAACATTTTCTCTTCCCCCTGAGAAGCATCCTTCTCACCAAAATAATCATCCCCCTCCTCCTCCTCCTCCTCTTCCTCTTCTTCCTCCACCTCGTCCAAGACAGTTCCCTGAGCGGACAATGCCTGACTGTCATCAAGGCTTCCCTCCTCCTCCGCTGCAGACGCCTGATCCTTAATGCGCGTCAAAGTTTGCATGAGCAGACGCATAAGTGGGATGCTCATGCTTATGATGGCGTCGTCTGCGCTTATCAGCCGTGTGCATTCCTCAAAACACTGAAGGACGTTACAGAAGTCTTTCAGCTTTGACCCTGCACACCCGACAACTCGATGTCTGCCTTCAAACTGCCTGCCCGTGTATCCTCCCACAAATGCATTACAGCCTGCCTGTGTTCGCACAGCCTCTCAACCATGTGCATGGTTGAGTTCCACCTTGTTGCAACGTCTATGATTAGGCGGTGCTTGGGGAGGTGGAGCGATCGCTGCAGCCTCTGCATGCAACTGGAGTCTACGGGCCAGCGACAGATGTGCGAGCACAGTCTTCGCACCTTATGAAGCAGGGCTGGTAACTACGGATAATTATTTATGAAGCACTGCACCACCAGGTTCAAGGTGTGAGCCAGGCAAGGTGTGTGTCTGAGTTTTGCCAGGGTTATGGCCGCCACAAAATTACGTCCATTATCACTGACTACCTTGCCTGGCTCAAGATGTATACTACCCAGCGCATGACTCAGTTTCTCGCTGCAAGTAGTCGGCCAGTAACTCTGCGGTGTGTCTGTTGTCGCCCAAAGACATCATCTTTAAAACAGCCTGCTGACGCTTACCACTAGCTGTTCGATAGTGGGACACCTCATGTGCAACACTGGCAGCTGTGGATGGAGTGCTCATGCGACTGCGCTCTGTTGAAGAGCTTTAGCTTCTGGAGGAGGACCAGGAGGAGGGTCGAACGCCTACAGCCAACTGTTGCCTATACCGTGGGCTAGGCACTGTTCCACCTCTGTCCCCTGTGGACCCCGCTGTCACGCTGTATAGCAGATATATATATGAGATGTCAGTAATCTATATCAAAAAGGGCAACATACTATATAACATGCGCATAGATATATTATAACATGGATTTACCTGACAGAATGTCCAGTGGGTCAAAACGGGATCCATTAGACGCTGTCTCCGGCTAGAGGGTGACCGGGGTCTAAGCTGACCCTGAACTGGGGTCCTAACTAATCCCTCAACCTGGAGGTACTGTTAAAGGTACAGAGGTCCAGGCCACCAGCGTAAACCCTGTCTCCTATCAATCCCTGCCAACTGTATTCTAGTCCTAAGAAGGACCCTGAATACCACCAAAGGGAATGAACAGGTAACGGATAATGAACAGAAAGACAAACAAGAAAGAGAAGGAATAAAGTAAATAAAGTCTTACATACAACACTCACACACAGTAGGAACACCTAAGGTCTCAGAGATAAACTATAAGCTATAAGAGTAAAAAACAACTAATGAACTCTTAGCTTAAATATTCTCAGAACCGATCCAGTCTGCTGAACTACATGAATGCTTTCACCGGCGTCTAACACCCAGACTGGCAGAAATATAAAGGAAACTAATTAGAACATAATCAAAAGCAGCCGGGCGAGGCTGCACCTAGCCTTAGCAAAGAGCTAGGAAAAATTAACTCTCACATTACCAAAAAGCAAAGAAACAGCAGATCAGCTGTGAGAAGTCAGAATGTGCAATCGCGACGATCTTCGTGGCGATGCACCCATGACAGTACCCTCCCTTCTACGAGGGGCCCCCGGACCCTCATGACCAGGTCTGTCCGGGTGAGTTGTGTGAAAGGTCCGTCCACGTTATCATTGACCACCACTGAAGGAGGTAGAGGTGACGGTATGACTGGTGCCACATACTTTTTAAGTAATGACTTGTGAAACACATTATGAATTTTAAACGTAGGAGGGAGGTCCAGACGAAATGCCACAGGATTAATTATGGAACTGATCCTGTACGGCCCGATGAATCTGGGACCCAACCTCCAGGAGGGAACTTTAAGTTTAATATTCCTGGTAGACAACCACACCAGATCATTCACCTTCAGATCTCGACCAGAAACTCTCCCCCCATCAGCCATCCGTTTGTAACGGTTCTCCGTAACCTTCAGTCTTAACTGATCTGGAACTATCAGTCTCCCTGGAAGTCCCACAGGGCGTCCCCCTGAGCCCCCAATACCTCCCCCTCAAGCTCAGAGCATACAGCTGACACTACAACTCCCTCCTGAGGAATAGGAACCGGATCATCCATCCTCCCGGTCCCTGGGAAAGTACGAGATAAGGCATCAGGAAGCAACTTTATTGAGCAGTCATATGCGCGATGAGGAGGTAACTCTTTACACCCCTCCTCTGAGAACATCTCCCCAAAGTCCTCCAGAAAAGGATGCAAAGTCCTAGGCACAACCGCACCGATGACCGTGCTCATGCAGTTATTCTTGCAAAATTCACCCCACTGGCTTATCTTTCTGGATTGCCAATCAATCACTGGGTTATGTTTAGCCAACCAAGGAAGTCCCAACACAATAGGAGTAGGTAGACCCTCCAACACATAACAAGACAATTGCTCTTTATGTATTGCCCCTACTCGAAGATCTATGTTATGAACAGCTTGAACCAAGCTACCTTGACCAAGAGGTCTAGAATCAATAGAGAGTATAGGGACCGGTTTGGCCAATACACTCAGTTGCATACCATGCACCTGGGCAAACCGAGCGTCCACCAGATTAGCCCCGGACCCACTATCAAGAAAAACAGAAATCCTCTCAGTTCTAGTACCAATCACCACCTCCGCAGGCACGATAAACTGAGAGGGATTTGGGGACGAAATACAGACTCCCAGGTTAACTCCTTGGGTCAAAGAGGTCCGGGATGGACAACCCCCAACAAAATGTCCCTCTCTCCCGCAAAAGAAACACCTTCTAGTCTTGTGGCGCACCGCCGATTCCCTCCTACAAAATGATGTCCCTCCCAACTGCATGGGTTCCTCAGAACAGACCAGGGGAACCTCAGTATAAGGGACTTTAGTAGTAGGTGGAGTCATCATGGGGGGCGGAGTTACCTCGCGTCTTCCCCGAAGTCGTCTATCAATGCGAATAGCGAGGGCCATAGCGGCCTCCAGTGATGGAGGAGAATCATACTGAGCCAACACATCTTTTAATTTGTCAGACAACCCTTGACAAAACTGGCTCCTAAGAGCTGGGTCATTCCACTGAGTATCTGTTGCCCATCTACGGAACTCAGAAGAATATTCCTCCGCTGGACGATTTCCTTGCCGTATTTTACGTAACTTTGTTTCAGCAAGGGAAACTCGATCCGGATCATCATATACCAGACCCAGGGCAGTAAAAAATCGATCCACTGACTGGAGATCTGGGGAGCCTGGAGGAATAGAGAACGCCCAAGATTGAGGGTCCCCTTGTAAGAGCGAGATAACAATTCCCACCCTCTGCTCTTCACTCCCAGATGACCGAGGCCGCAGCCGAAAGTACAATTTACATGCCTCCCGGAAAGTAAAAAATTTGTCCCGCCCACCAGTGAACCTGTCCGGGAGAGCAACCTTAGGTTCAGATTTGGTTTGCTCTGGGAGGGACAAAACCTTGGACTTAATGTCTGCAAATTCCATGGACAACCCCTGCAACTGTCGGGCCAGCTGGGCTACTGGATCCATGACAGCTGGGGAGAATCTTTAGTTTTGGGCCGGTGAAAATGTCACGCTGTATAGCAGATATATATATGAGATGTCAGTAATCTATATCAAAAAGGGCAACATACTATATAACATGCGCATAGATATATTATAACATGGATTTACCTGACAGAATGTCCAGTGGGTCAAAACGGGATCCATTAGACGCTGTCTCCGGCTAGAGGGTGACCGGGGTCTAAGCTGACCCTGAACTGGGGTCCTAACTAATCCCTCAACCTGGAGGTACTGTTAAAGGTACAGAGGTCCAGGCCACCAGCGTAAACCCTGTCTCCTATCAATCCCTGCCAACTGTATTCTAGTCCTAAGAAGGACCCTGAATACCACCAAAGGGAATGAACAGGTAACGGATAATGAACAGAAAGACAAACAAGAAAGAGAAGGAATAAAGTAAATAAAGTCTTACATACAACACTCACACACAGTAGGAACACCTAAGGTCTCAGAGATAAACTATAAGCTATAAGAGTAAAAAACAACTAATGAACTCTTAGCTTAAATATTCTCAGAACCGATCCAGTCTGCTGAACTACATGAATGCTTTCACCGGCGTCTAACACCCAGACTGGCAGAAATATAAAGGAAACTAATTAGAACATAATCAAAAGCAGCCGGGCGAGGCTGCACCTAGCCTTAGCAAAGAGCTAGGAAAAATTAACTCTCACATTACCAAAAAACAAAGAAACAGCAGATCAGCTGTGAGAAGTCAGAATGTGCAATTGCGACGATCTTCGTGGCGATGCACCCATGACACCCGCATCCACCACATTAACCCAGTGCGCAGTGATGGACGCGTAATGGCCCTGGCCATGCCTACTGGCCCATGCATCTGTTGTGAGGTGCACCTTTCCACTCACTGCTTGCTTGAGTGCATGGACAATGCGATCTTTCACATGCAGGTGGAGGGCAGGGATGGCTTTTCTAGAAAAGAAGTGCCGACTGTGTAGGTCATAGCATGGGACAACGCAGGCCATGAGCTCTTGGAACGCTGCGCTTTCAACCAAATGGAAGGGCATCATCTCTAATGAGATCAGTTTGGCAATGTAGGCGTTCAAAGCCAGTGTGCGCGGACGAGAGGATGAGTACTTTTTTGTCCTATTCAGAGTTTCTGCTAGGGTGAGCTGGACTTGAGAGCTGCATATGGTGGAGCTAGCGGTGGACATGGCGGACTGAGAGGGGGTAGGTTATGGTGATGGTGGTGATGGCCTAGATGCAGTCTTTCATTGGAAAAACATTGTGATTCCCTGACTGCTTTGGCCTTGCGATGTCACCTCAACATTTCTTGTTAGTGGTGTGCTAACCGGTGGGCTTACAGTGGGGGAAGCGATGTAGCGTTGCTGGCTACCTTCAGTCGGAGCAGGTGCACGTGTGCTACAAGAGGTTTTGTAGTCCGTCCACGCTTGCAAGTGCATGGTGTTTAAATGTTTAAGCAAGCAACTGGTATTCAAATTTCGGAGATTTTTTCCTCGGCTAAAGGTCCTTCCGCACTTCTTACAGATAATCTTTGCCTCATCAATAGGATTTTGGTAAAAAAAATGCCACACTGCACTCTTCCTACTATGGGAAAAATTTTCAGGGCTTGCACGCTGTGCTAATTTGACCGTCTGGCCAAGCTGTCCTGCAACTCTTTTTGTTTTTTAACACGTTTTTGGACTGCTACCGGCCTGCCAGATAACCATCGCAGCTGCGATGTCGATGCCTGCTGCGGATCCTCCTCCTCCTTTTCTGAGCTATTGCCAGCGGCACCCTCTTCCCCAATGGATGCCAATCCGGGTCAACAACTGGGTCATCCATCACCTCCTCTTCAATTTCATCTGCACCTTCCTCTGTGTCACCGTGTAAGGTGGTATAATATGCGGGAAGGGGCACCTGAGTTTCATCAGGGTCAGAATGTGGCTCAGTAGACTGCGAGGGCAATGCAGTTCTCTGGGTGAATGTACCAGCAGAATCATATAGCAATAGCTGTGCATCAGTGCACTCCATGTCACATTCATATTGGACTGGGGAATTCAGGATTTCACTTGATAATATGGTATGTGAAAAGAGCTCCAGGGATTAATCTGAAGTGTGGCCTGCCGCATGTTGTTCCTGACCAGGAGCCTGCACTGACGACTCAGTGCTTGCAGTGTTTGAAACTTGAGAAGAGGAAGCGATAGAGCTGGAGGCTAATTCGGCAATGTAAGCAAAAACTTGTTCCTGATGCTCCGGCTTTAAAAGCGGTTTACCTTCCATGCCTTCTGGAGCCAGACGATGACGCAGGCTCAACACCTCCTGCCTTAGGTGCTATTGTGCTTTTTACACTACCAGTAGATGAACCACTACCTCCATCAGTACCAGCTGGCTCCCCCGCCCACGTCCGCGGCCTCTTCCACCATACTTCCTCATTTTTGGGAAAATGTACAAAAAATACCAGCAGATATATGGTTCTGTATGAGGAGCGTACAGCTGTATACGGTGTAGGGGAAAAATTAAATGTCTGTAAATATTTCCGGAGGCACACACAGACGCTCACTCAGTATGCATTTGACCATAATACAAAAAGCAGAAAAACGGTACTGTATCAGAAGCGTACAGCTGTATAAAGTGTAGTGGAAAATTTAAATCTCCGTGTATATTTCCGGAGTCACACACAGACGCTCACTCAGTAAGGATTTGACCGTAATACAAAAAGCAGAAAAACAATACTGTGTCAAAAGCATACAGCTGTATACGGTGTAGGGCAAAATTTAAATCTCTTTATATATTTCCGGAGTCACACACAGACGCTCACTCAGTATGGATTTGACCGCAATACAAAAGACAGAAAAAGTGTACTGTATCAGAAGCGTACAGCTGTATACGGAAAAATTTAAATCTCCGTGTATATTTCTGGAGTCACACACAGACGCTCACTCAGTATGGATTTGACAGTAATACAAAAGGCAAAAAAACAGTACTGTATCAATGTCACGCGGTCTTATGATATGTGTACGATGTCAGTAAACTATTCTTAAAGAACAACACTCTATACAACATATAGATTAGCAACATCAGCATGTAAATATAGAATAGATTTACCTGACACGATATCCGTTGAACTCAGGGTTAATCTTGAGGACTTGATACACTGTAACAGGAATGAGGAGGACCGGGGGTCTAACCTGACCCTAAACTGGGGTCCTAACTAATCCCTCACCTTGGAGGTACTGATAATGGTTCAGAGGTCCAAGTCTCCAGCCTAACCCTGTCTCCTATCAGTCCCTGAACCCTGTAATCAGTCCTAAGAAGGATTCTGATTACCACCAAAGGGATATGGGCTGATCTCTGCTAAATACACAGATTAGACATATAAGACAGACTGGAGAAAACACAGACTTGCATACACACTCAAACACAGAAGGAACATAAATGATCTGGGATATTAAACTCTAAGCAAGGTGAGCTTAAAACAGCTAAGGAGCTCTTTAACTTAAGTCTATACAGATACAATCCTATCTGTGGTCTGCATGAAGAATTTCACTGGCAACTCCCAACACAGACAACCAGAGATTTAAAGGAAACCAATCAACAAATAATTAATTGCAGCCGGGAGAAAACTGCACCCAGTCTCAGAACTGAGCACAGACAGAATTAACTCCCTAACTACCAAACACAAAGAAACAGCAACTCAGCTGTGAGAAGTCAGAATGTGCAACCGCGACGATCTTCGTGGCGATGCACACATGACAATCAGAAGCGGACAGCAGTATACGATGTAGGGGAAAATTTAAATCTCTATATATATTTCCGGAGTCACACACAGATGCTCACTCAGTATGGATTTGACCGTAAAACAAAAAGCAGAAAAACGGTACTGTATCAGAAGCGTACAGCTGTATACGGTGTAGGGAAAAATTTAAATCTCCATATATATTTCCGGAGTCACACACAGATAGTCAGCATGTATTTGTCCGTGATACCAGCCGGTACACGGTAGTGTGTGAGGAGCGTACAGCTCTATATGGTGTGGGAAAGAATGAACGGTCGATAACTGTGCAGAATAAAAGAATAAAAGTATTGGTGCTGTGTAAAAAGCAGTCTGCACAGCAGTGTACACACAGCAATACAGCTATCAGTCAGCCTAATAACCAGCGCTGCTGCACACAAGAAAATCCTCCCCTGTCACTGCACACTAACTGTACAGCACAATTGCTATCAGCACAAGCACATAAGAACTTCTCTTTCCAGCCCTAACTCTCTCCCTACTGATAAACAGCAACCTCTCCCTACTGTTAAGATCAGCAGAAGTAAAATGGAGGTCGGCTGTCAGGGCTTTTATAGACACTATGACGCCCCCTCAAAGCAATCCAATCACTGCAATGCCCTTCTCTAAGATGGTGGTGGATACTGCACATGTCATCTCGTTGTCCACAGTGTACATCCTTGCTCATTGGCTGAAAAAAAGGCGCCTGCAAGCATTCTGGGAAATCGAAATTTGGCGATCGTTTTGCCGACCGCATGGCCGACTTCACGCTATGGTCGGTTTCCGATCAGTGAAACCCGACTTTGGCAAAAGTCGGCGACTTATGAATCTGACCGACCTATTTCGCCCAACTCTAGTAATAATAATAATAACCCATGAAATTAAATTTTACTCTGGTCACTAGGAATAGTTTAGCATGTAACTTCCTGCTCTTTCAGGAAATTTACATATAGATTATCAGCAACAGTCTGACTTAAGGGTATGCCACACTAAGCGAGATCGCAAGCGAGATCGCTAACGAGATCGCTACTGCGTCACCATTTATGACGCAGTAGCGATCTTGTTAGCAACTTAACTGTGTGTGACATGTAGCAGCGATGTGGCCCCTGCTGAGATGTCGTTGATCGCTAATGAACGTTCTGAGCCGTTTTTTGGTCATTGGTGTCCCACTGGTGAGCCGGAATCGCTGAGTGTGACACCCTTTATGAACGACTTCACCAGCATCGCAGGTGGGACTAGGTTTTCCCAACGACCGCAGAGGTCGTTATACAGATCGCTGATGAGTTGTGTTTGGAATCTAGCGATCACATAGAGATCGCACTAGCGATCTCGCCAGGTTAAGTCGTTGTCGTGATCTCTGGTGCGATCGCTAAGTGTGGCAGTGCCTTTAGACCCTGTGCTAAGGTCTTTGTGAAGGAAGTGTGAGCAGGGGGAAATGTATATTGTGATTGGTTTATTCTGTGTTATCGGCTGTGTATAAAGGTGTTACTTGTCATTGTAATCCTGCCTATAATGATAAGGAGCATAGTGAAAACTTTTACTGATAGGACAAGAAAAATTGGTTGAAAATTTCACCAATGAAATCAGTGTGAAAACGGCAAGGTTAATTTTGTTGTTTTTTTCATATAGATTGTGAAATAAATAAAACATTGTCAACATTTAAAAAAAACATAACATAAAAACCTCATTTAAACAATAGGTCTTTTTCTGATAACATATTCTCTTTAATTTTCTAAACACGGGGCAGACATTTCAGGAGCTTGAAAAGGGGAACTAGAGAGCATGTACTTGATGTTCGTGCGGAAAAACAAATATGTCTGCACTGAAGAAGTTATAATTATAACTTCATCCTCTTCAAAGTAACTTCTGGGGTCTTGATTGGAAAGGTTTTTGTCCAGAAGAAAAATCAAGTAAATAGTTAAACTTGATATAATCTCTCCAATTACCTGAACAAAATTTTTGCTCCATTTTTGTTAATTAATTTGCTCCCGTTTGTGGTATCGATTGTGCAGAACTTTAATTTGAGTTTCTTCATATTTTGCTTTTAAGGCGGGGTCACACTTTCGTAGAATACGGATGAGTGCTATGCGAGAAAACATCGCATAGCACTCGGACCAGTGTTACTCTATGGGGTAGTTCACATCACCGTATTTTTTCTCAGGCGTATTCGACGTGCGTGTAAAATCGCAGCATGCTGCAATTGTACGCATATCATCCGAGCCTCGCCAATGCAAGCCTATGAGTGTGAGAAAAACTTGGACGCCACACGGACCATTCGTCTAGCTTGTGACAAATACGCACACATTTTCCTCATTTCAGCCCATTGAGCCATTTAATTCAATGGGGAAAATCAGTGAGAAATGTAAAGCCATATGCTTGTCATACGGATGTCATATGGATGCCATACGGATACATAGGTGCGAGAAAATCGCATCATCACATTGCAAACGCAATAAAGACGGATGACCATACAGAGAACACTTGTGCGACTCTCGGCAGGGAGACTCGGACCGATTTTCCATACGCTAAGTGTGACTCCAGCCTAACAATCATTTTAATCTCATAATTATTTATCTTCATTAGAGTTGTAGGCATTCTAATTTCACTAATGTGATGTCTACTGTGTTTAACAGACTTAGGGCTGATACTCACATGCGTGGAAATCGTCCGATGCTCGCATGTGAAATCCCATCTCTGGCGCCGGTACTCGGGAGTGGAGAGCGTGGCTGCATGTATTTCTATGCAGCCGCTCGCTCCACTCCCGAGTGCCGGCGCCAGAGCGGGGATTTTACATGCGAGCATCGGACGATTTCCACGCATGTGAGTATCAGCCCATAAGGTCAAAAATGGAAATGGATGCATTATGAATGTCAAATTTTTGGATAGACGGAATTTTACATGTCTTTTTGCCCTCCATCACTTATTGATAACATATCTGCATGTTCTCATAATGTCACTGCGATTTATTTACCTTTTTTTTGTTAATGTTTCTTATTGTGTATTTTCTTTAAAAAATCCTGTTTAGCCTATTTTTCCACTTATATATCTGGTGAATTATGTCTTTTCCAGCACTTATTTTGGTAAAGTTTCACTGTTTTCACTTTGATAGCACTTATCAGAGTTCACATATTTTTCTATTATGGGTATTTTAATTCTACATATTAATTTTTCTGACATGAAAAGTTATTTTTGAGTATGTTCCTCAGTCTTAGTATCATTGTTTCAGATGCACTCCGGCTTGTAGAGCATGACTGATGTACTCTCGCTTAAAGGGAACCTGTCACCCCCCAAGGGCCTTTTTAAGTAAAAGAGCCACCTTCAACAGCACTAAGGCTGCATTCTGTGAAGGTGTCTCTTAGGTTTCTTATCTCTAGGAGTGCTGAAATACAAACTTTTATAATTTGCTCGCCATACCTCTATTGTGTATTGGAGGTATGTCTTCTCCCCCTGTGTCAACCGCCTCAGAGGTGTCAATCATCTCCCTCTTGCGTCTGTGTGCCCCTCCTGTGTTCCAGTTACATGCCCGGCCCCTGCGCTCTGCCAATATTTCTCTGGCATGCACCGTGCACGCTGCCTGGGAACTTACATCAGGCGATGATGTAATGTTCTCGCCCCTGCGTGCAGCAGAGGTCACAGATCTCGCCCCGCAGTGTGTTATGATCTATTTACACTGCAGGGCTGGGAATCTGGTGTCTGAGCAGTGAGGAAAGGGGTGGAGCAAAGAAGAGGAGGGAGATGGAGGACAGGAGCAGAGATCCTCACTGAGCAGGTGCCAGATTCCCAGCCCAACGGTGTGAATACATCATAACACACTGTGGGGCAGGATCTGTGGCCTCCGCTCCACGCAGGCGCGAGAACATTACATCATCGCCTGATGTAAGTTCCCGGCCAGCGCACACGGCGCATGCCTGAGAAATGTTGGCAGAGCGCAGGCGCTGGGCATGTAACTGGAACACAGGAGGCGGTGTACAGACACAAGAGGGAGATGATCGATGCCTTTGAAGCGGTGGACACAGGGGGAGAAGAAATACTTCCAGGATACAATAGAGGTATGTGGGCAAATTAGAAAAGTCTTTTATTTCTGCATTGCTCAGGATAAGAAACCTAAGAGACACCTTCACAGAATGCAGCCTTAGGCCAGTCTCACACATCCAGATTTTTCCTGTACGTGAAGAAACGGTCCCGGAGCTATCCATGTCCGTGTGTCCGGGTGAGCATGTAGGCCATACATGTGTCATCCGTGTGCTGTCCGTGTGTCCGTGTTTATCGTCCGTGTGCTGTCTGTGTTAATACGTACACTACCGGTCAAAAGTTTAGGGTCACTTAGAAATTTCCTTATTTTTGAAAGAAAAGCAGTTTTTTTTCCAATGAAGCTAACATTAAATGATTCAGAAATACACTCTATACAGTGTTAATGTGGTAAATGACTATTCTAGCGGCAAACGTCTAGTTTGTAATGCAATATCTTCATAGGTGTATAGAGGCCCATTTCCAACAACCATCACTCCAGTGTACTTATGGTATTTTGTGTTCGCTAACTGTGTAAGAAGGCTAATAGATGGTTAAAATACCCTTTAAAACCCTTGTGCAAGTATGTTAACACAGCTGAAAACCGTTTGGTTGATTAGAGAAGCTATAAACCTGACCTTCCTTTGAGCTTGTTGAGAATCTGGAGCATTACATTTGTTGGTTCCATTAAACTCTCAAAATGGCCAAAAAAAAGAACTTTCTTGTGAAACTCGACAGTCTATTCTTGTTCTTAGAAATGAAGGCTATTCCATGCGAAAAATTACCAAGAAACTGAAGAATTCATACAATGGTGTGTAGTACTCCCTTTAGAGGAGTGCACAAACAAGCTCTAACCAGAGAAGAAAGACAAGTGGGAGGCCCCGCTGCACAACTGAGCAACAAGACAAGTACATTAGAGTCTTTAGTTTGAAAATTGACGACTCACAGGTCCTCAATTGAACGCCTCCACAGTTGAGGGACTTGTGAGGCCCTCAATTTTTTTTCAATAAACTAAGACTCTAATGTACTTGTCTTGTTGCCTCAGTTGTGCAGCCGGGGCCTCCACATCTGTCTTTCTTCTCTGGTTAGAGCTTGTTTGTGCACTCCTCTAAAGGGAGTACTACACACCATTGTATGAATTCTTCAGTTTCTTGGTAATTTTTCGCATGGAATAGCCTTCATTTCTAAGAACAAGAATAGACTGTCGAGTTTCACAAGAAAGTTCTTTTTTTTTGGCCATTTTGAGAGTTTAATGGAACCAACAAATGTAATGCTCCAGATTCTCAACAAGCTCAAAGGAAGGTCAGGTTTATAGCTTCTCTAATCAACCAAACGGTTTTCAGCTGTGTTAACATACTTGCACAAGGGTTTTAAAGGGTATTTTAACCATCTATTAGCCTTCTTACACAGTTAGCGAACACAAAATACCATAAGTACACTGGAGTGATGGTTGTTGGAAATGGGCCTCTATACACCTATGAAGATATTGCATTACAAACTAGACGTTTGCCGCTAGAATAGTCATTTACCACATTAACACTGTATAGAGTGTATTTCTGAATCATTTAATGTTAGCTTCATTGGAAAAAAACTGCTTTTCTTTCAAAAATAAGGAAATTTCTAAGTGACCCTAAACTTTTGACCGGTAGTGTATCACACACAAAGGTTTTGAGGTCCATATGAGGGGTTAAGGCATTAATTAAAGGCTTGGAACATGCAAAGGTGTGATCCATTAGTGATTATGTGTTAAAACAGTTCCTAAAGAGTTTTTGGCGATGACATTCGCTCTTAGCCGGAAAGCCCCCGCAGCTCCGCTCCTCCTGCAGCGCGGTGGCGTCCTCAAACATGGCCGCCAGGGGCCTCCGGTAAGATGGCCGCCGAATCTCATTCAAGTCTCGGCAACGAGATCTCTTCTCCCGAGATCTTGTCCTGAGATCTTGGGAGACGAGATCTTGGGAAGAGATCTCATTGCCGAGACATACCGGAGGCCCCTGGCAGCCATATTTGAGGATGCCACCCGTTGCAGGAGGGAGCGGAGCTGCGGGGGGCTTTCCGGCTAAGAGCGAAATGCCGGCGGAGCCCCCCACGCAGCACAGAGCCCGCTGCTGCCCCGACAACACCGCACGGAAGGCTGCGTCGGGACCGCCACCAGAGGCTCCTGGCGGCCATGTTTCTTGAGGCCTCTGCATCGCAGCTGTGGGGGGCTTTCCGGCTTAGAGGGAAATGCCGGCAGAGCCCCCCACGCAGCACAGTGCCCCGCTGCTGCTCCGACACCACAGAGCACAGGAGGCTGCTTGGGACCACCGCTATGGGATTTGTGAGTACCATATATTGCACAGCCACCCCACAGAGAACAGCCACCCCACAGAGCACAGCCACCCACAGAGCACAGCCACCCCACAGAGCACAGGCACCCCACAGAGCACAGCCACCCCACAGAGCATCCCTGCAACACAGAGCACCACCATCGCACCAGCCTGAACCACCGAACGACCCCTGTGACCACTCTTCTACCTGTGCTGATCCCTTCTCTGGTAAGCTGAATTCGGACTGTAAGACGGACCCCCATTTGACACATTATTTTTTTTCCCTATTTTCCTTCTGAAAATTTGGGGTGCGTCTTATGGTCCGGTGCGTCTTATAGTCCGAAAAATACGGTAAGTGGAACCTGGCAGGGGTGATGTATGAGCAGCGCTTGTTACCTATAATAACAACCATAAAGGTTCAATACCTATACATGCACTAAGTATATGGCCGCTCATTATTCCTCATAAACCTTCAGCTTTATCAGAAATTCATTATTCCTATACCTCTTCTGATACGTTACATTGCAGCGACTTATGATTAAGACTCGGGAGAGTCAAAACGTCAAATGCTTTGTGTGTCGCTTATACTTATTATGTGCCTTTTTCCTTATTGGTTGTATAAATAAATTTTCCAAGATTTTGCATAGAATTCCTATAGAGTGTGCAGTGTATTATATTACTCTGTAGTCGGATTAATTCCGTTACACTTGCACCTCGACTTTTCAGACCGTGTGCACACCTTCTTCTTTCCATTTCACTAGGTTATACAATGACCGTAATAGTAACTGCAAAACATGTTTTTGTTAACCATTGGCATAGAAATAAAGCCAAACATACAGTTTGGATATCTATTCTTACTAAAAATCAAATTGTAGGGCCCACAACCAAACTATTAACATGGCCACTTTGTGAAATGTACATTATAAGTGACACCTGTGTGTTGCATTAATGGGTGTGGGTTATATTGCACAAAACATATATTTTATGTTGCTGTGTGCTGTATTACCTTCACTATGTACAAATTGTTTGATTTATCAACATAATCCCCAATTTATGGTGATGAATGTTACACATCCAAAATATGGTTTTTGTTAACAGATTCCTGGCTACTGGTCACTCATATTCTTCCCTCCATTTTGAGTTCCTCCTTGGCACGTCAACCATATCCGGGATTGTGCGCTCAACCAGTGATCTGATTTGGGATAAACTAAAGAGCCGCCTCATGCCTCAGCCAACTACACAAGACTGGTTGAGGATTGCCCAGGGTTTCATGGAAGACACTGAGTTCCCAAACTGCATTGGTGCTCTGGATGGTAAACACATTCTTGTCAAGAAACCTCCAAACTCTGGTTCTCGCTTTTTTAATTACAAAATTTTTTTTTCCGTTATGCTACTGGCTGTAGCTGACAGCAACTACTGTTTTGTTCTTGCTGACATTGGGGCATATGGGAGTGCCTCCGATGCTCGCATCTTTAGAGCTTCCAGATTAGCTAGGCAACTTGCTGACACTAATTTAAATCTGCCACAACCATGTGTGCTTCCCGGTGCATCAGGCCCACCTGCACCATTTATCATGGTTGCTGATGAGGGTTTTGCGCTCTCAAGGTATGTTTTTCGACCATTTCCACGTCGAGGTTTGGACAACCGGAGGAGAATTTTTAACACTCGACTGATGAAAGCCCGTTGATTGGTTGAGTGTGCTTTTGGAATTTTGACTTCAAGATGGCGTATTTTTGAAACTCAAATCCAAATGCATCCAGCAAATGTCCAGGCAGTCTTAAAGGCTACCGTTATTTTGTATAATTTCTGCCGACAGCAAGAACCATCCTTGGATGATGTTGATGATGGAAGAGTGGTTAATATGGCATTACCAGAGGAAAGACTGCATGCTCCCGAGTAGCTCACTCTGCCCTTCAGAAATATTTTTGCTGATTATTTTTTGACACCAGAGGGTAGTGTGCCATGGCAAATGGGGGAGGACAACTAATGTTACACTTAAATATGTATTCTGGGCCAATTTTTCCTTTTTTTTTGCATGCAATTTTTTTTGGCCTTTTATAACAAATTGGTTAGGGACTCGCAAGGCAATGAGGACCCTTGACGTGGGTTGCGAGCTGACATTTGATGTGTGTAACTCATACATGGCCCTCTCAAAGCCTCATTGCTACCCATAACAAATAACTAATACCTCATTATCATGTGTTTCCTGTGTTTGTGATAAATATACCATGTATGAAAGTATGTATTTGGTCTGATAATTGTAGACTAACACAAAATAGCTAAGACCCTCACTCATTGAGTGTGTTCTGGAAGGAGAGTGGGTCACCTTGCGATCATGTTGTTCACACATACTGACCTTGAAGTGTCCAATTTCACTGCCATTTCATGACGGTCAATAGTTCAACACAGTTGAGGCTGTGAGGGGGCGCAGCTTCAATGAGCTCACTGCAAGTCAATGAAGGAGCGTGCGCCACCACCATCTTCTCCTTTCCCATTAGTTTTCATTCGGGACAGATTAATATTAGCACCATCCTGGTTGTAAATAGTGTATGGGCCAGATATAGATTACTTCGTGGGACATAACGGTGGACAGGTATGGTATATTGCTTATCTGTTTATGAACTTTTTTCTTTCCGTCATATCACTTGTTTATAGTAAAAATGACACAAACTTTGCCAAAGAAACAAGACATATTAACACTTTACCAATGTGTTTTATTTTTCTTACAACACATGTATTCATCTGAGATGGTGTAGCAAAACTAAACCAAATTTTTTCACAACATAATGAAGGTAACCTACTTATTTAGGTTAAGGGTATGCCACACTAAACAACATCGCTAACGGGATCGCTAAAAAACGTCACTATTTAGCGATCCGTTAGCGATGTTGTTGTGTGCGGCATCTACCAGCGACGTGGCCCCTGCTGTGATCTCGTCCGTCGTCCTGATCGTTCCGGACCTTATTTTCATCGCTGGCGTCCGTGGTAAGTATCTAATCGCTGAGTGTGGCACCTTTTTTAGCGATTTAGCGGTACTTTTGTACCGCTAAAGTCGTTAAGGAGATCGCTAACCGCGATAGCGTCCTTAACGATATCGCTAAATTAGGTAGCTACTAGCGATATAGAAATAATCCCGCTAGCGATCTCATTAGTATGCGACGCTAACGAGATCGCTAGCGGGATTGTGTAGTGTGGCAGTACGTTTAGTCATAAATCCACAAAGTCACCGTGATGGAGAAAGATTCATCCATGGTATTTTCTGCGCTTACATGTTTGGGGCTGGAGGAATGTGTGCCCATTTGTCCTGTAGGCATTGTGGGCTGGCGTGTGGTTGTTTGAGGCGGTTCATTTTGCAAAACTGATGCTGTAACAGATGTAGATGGGGATAAGGTTGTGTTTTGTAAGACTCATCCAAAAATGTTTTGGAAACACTTTGTGTCTGAGGTAAAGTAGGTTGTGAGTCAACAATCTGGCTCAGATATGATTGGGAACTACTATAGGTCTCATCTCTTGGCATACGGTTGTGCGGAACAAATTGGCTCACCACAGGTGTCTGGTGCCTTGATGGCAGATTGTAGGGCTGTGTCACCACTACTATCACCCACAGACATGCTGGAGGAAATTGTTTCAGAATGTTGGCTGTAGGTGGCGCTTGGATCAGACATTTGCCAATATTGCTGGCTACTGGCACGGGCATGAGGCACTGAGGCAGGGTCAGGCATTTGCCCATATTGCTGGCTACTGGCACGTGCATAAGATAGTGAGGCAGGGTCAGGCATTAGCCCATATTGCTGGCTACTGGCACGGGCATGAGGCACTGAGGCAGGGTCAGGCATTTGCCCATATTGCTGGCTACTGGCACGGGCATGAGGTAGTGAGGCAGGGTCAGGCATTTTCCCATATTGCTGACTACTGGCACAGGCATGAGGTAGTGAGGCAGGGTCAGGCATTTGCCCATATTGCTGGCTACTGGCACGGACATGAGGCACTGAGGCAGGGTCAGGCATTTGCACATAATCATTAGTGTAGCATCGGGCAGGAGGAAACCAAACAGGAGCATACATTTGGGGATAAGGATGTCTGGAGGCAGGAGGTGGAAGCATGGACGAGGATGCAGCCATTTGCTGTGATAGTTGTGTTTGTGGGCCAGGGTTGGGCCTGAAGATTGTTTACCTACATTTTGTGCATGTGTTATGTTGGTAGCAGATGGCATCTGAATTGGATGCTGGGCAGCTCGCCATTGTTAAATGAGCCCTAGCTCCGGGTTTGGGTCCTCCTCTCCTTGGCTTGCTGCAATGAGGGTCAATATTGCAGCCCGTACCCATTCCTGCCGTTCATCAGGAACTTTGGCTAGGCAAGGAGAGAGGGAGCGACAAAACTGATCTGTAGAATTTTCAGGTGTCATGGAATTTAGTATGGATAAAACTCGAGCATCAAGGCGCTCGGGCAGCATACGTGGCTCTTCCTGTCTCCTGTTTCGTCTATCTCAGAAAGTGTGTGAAAGATACCAAGGTAGATTGGATGTTGATGCTGGCTGTGGTGCTGGGGCTGCTGCTTGGGTTGTTGTTGGGGATGTTGTTTGGGTGCTTCCAGTACCAGCATCAGTGGAGGTTTGAGCTGCATCAGACATCTGTTCATCAGGCTGTCTTGCTGTAGTCGGCTCTGTTGAGGCTTCAGTCTCCGATGCAGAGGTACATCCACAGATCTTGCTGTTGTTGGCGATTCATCAGAGTCTTCAAGGTTATCATCAGTCCTAGGATAAATAACATTGTGACATAAACTGTTAATTTGATATTAAGCTAGGTCTCCAACATGTGTTTTTTTTGGTAACTGCACATATAAACATGAGTATTATTTAAAACAGGGTTCCCCAACTCCAGTCCTCAAGGCATACCAACAGGTCATGTTTTCAGGATTTCCTTAGTATTGCCCAGGTGAAAATTGCAGTACCTGCATAGGCAATAATTGCATCACCTGTGCAATATAAAGGAAATCCTGAAAACATGACCTGTTGGTGGGCCTTGAGGACTGGAGTTGGGGAACGCTGTGATAGAGGGCCTCGAGAATCAAAAGGTAGCTTTAATATGCTCCTGGAAAAGCCGCCTACTGAATTAATACTTATTGACAGAGCACACCGAGCTTTAAGACTCCTCAACAATGACTCAGATATCCCCAGAGATGTAATTTGCTGAGTTCATTATTTCAAAACTAAAAAAGAAATTATGAGACAGGATCAGTCTAAAAGATTTTTATGGGGCCCATTTACATTTTATGGTGAATTTATCCAAGTCAATCTTAGCAAAACATAGGGCTTTGTGCCCACTGTTGGAAGTTCTCAGAGAAAGAAATGTCCCCTACTCGTGGTGTTTTCCCTTCCATTTACAAGTGCGCAACCAGCATGGAAATTTCTTTCTGAGTAACCCACAAGGATTGTGGTCATTCCTAGAGGACAAGGATCTGCCAGAAATTAGTATCTCTGATTGGCCCACAAACCCATTGACTTCTTCAGACTCCTATGTGAATAGTCGACAAGTACAACCATCCCAAAGACCCAGAAGATGACCATCCTCTTGTTCTCGTCCATATGAACATTGATATCTCTGGTTGTTTCTGTTTCATTCTAGGAAATACAATAAAAGCTTGTCTATTGAATTTTATATATCACTCACCAAATTCCCTTTTTTTAGTGTTTATATTGTGGACTTAGCTGTAACTGGACCTGTTAGAATCATAAGACACTTTATTTTATATAATGTGATCCATACTGTGGATATCCAAAAGTGATGTCATTTGAAATACCTTGCCATTGAAGGAGATTCTACCGAGTCCTTAGACTAATAATTTAGACACAAATATGCGAACTGCATCGTGTGAATGTGAGATTTTTGAACATACATGCAGATACCTGTAGTTAGTATGATAGGTTAACACAACTTTCAGAAACACCTAACAGTCTAGAGTGAACACTGGGATATGTTCTAATATGGTTAATTACTGCATTTTCCTTTCTTAACAGGTTGCCTAGTGTTATGCATCTTTAAATGGGCATGATCCTTGTGATAATTGGAACATAGGGTTCTTGTTTTTGCTAGCGTTTTTATACGCTTCTTATAATCATTATTTTGTCTGGGCCAAGATCCCCGGGAGTTATTCAATATTGCTTTGAAAGACACTCCCCAATTAGCGTGACTTTTTTTTATACAAGTTTACTTGGGAAGGACTCCGCTACTGCAGGGTTTCCTTTTCCCTTCTTTACATCCTCAGTCTAGGATCAAGGATTTAGCCTATTCTCTATATGGGCTTATTTCAATCTCTTCTATCTTTAGTCTTTATCTATATTTTCTCTATACTTGTCTTTTCTTCCTTGCCCATCCACTCAGACTAAGTTGAAATACGTAATATCAGACATGGCATCAATTAAGAAACTAGATCTGAGCTGAAAAAATAAGTTAATGGGTATGCAAAATGTAAATGCATATTAACACATGACGATTACACAGAGAAAACAAGGACAGAGGGACTGAACCTACCAGTTAAAGCATAGGCCAGACAGGATGGATTTCTCAGCTCAGAAACAGGGCGGTCACACCCTTATATGCACAAGATGCACTTTGAACAAAATAAGAAACTAGATCTGAGCTGAAAAAGTAAGTTAATGTGTATGCAAAATGTAAATGCATATTAACACATGACCATTACACAGAGAAAACCATACACAAAAAACAAATAGTCTAAAATAAAGTAAATAAAAATTTTTTTTTGCAAAAAATGCATGAAGGTAATAATAATTATAAGGGTATTTAGTGAACATAATTTTGATCAAAAGAATGTACAAGCCATCCCGCCACGTCAAGGCAACCCTTGTGGGACAGTCCTAACACTTGTATTTAAAACCTTTCCACTTGTCAAGTGACGTAAATGTGAACAAGGGCAAAGGGACCGAACCCACCAGTTAAAGCATAGGCCAGACAGGATGCTAATATGCATTTACATTTTGCATACACATTAACTTACTTTTGCTGAATTTATTTTGGGGGCAAGGGCCATTTGCCTTTTCCAGAGCATTTGTGCTACCAGTAACGTGAAGCCCCCTATATTTCCGCTAAAAGATTATGGAATTTGGTGGGGACCTGCTTTTTATGTGGATTGAGTTGAAGCTTTTATTGGAAACATTTTACATAACATTTTGGAAAACATTTATCCTGTGCTTTACACTCAGCACTTATATTGGGGCTTCCCTTCAAATCTCTGAGTGACGTAATTCAGGACTCATTCACTATAATGAGGCAGCAGAGTTACTCTGGACTCTTTCTGGCCTCTGTTCAGCAGTGTCCTTTTTTCAGAGGTGCACAGAACTGTGGCCAATAGCACTTTAATGCACTCCTAATAGAAAGATGGATAACACCGGATCACAGTTCAGACGACGGCCACAGTGCCTCCATCTGCCTGATTATGGGGAATCTTCTGCCGGGGTTTCCGTCTGAATCATGTATTTCAGTGATTTACATGGAAAGTACAATGTAAATGCTCCACGTAGAGCGCAGTATAAATGTGAGCGAAGCCTTACTGTTAGTGTTGAGCATTCCGATACCGCAAATATCAGGTATCGGTCGATATTCGCTGTATCGGAATTCCGATTCTGAGATCCGATATTTTTTGCATATCGGATACCGGAATCGGAATTTTCCTGTAAAGTCTATGGGGAGTTCCTGTGTCACAGAACGAAGTACGTGACACACGAACTTCCCGAAAGTGTCACTGTCAGTGTCGGTCGGGTCTGTCAGGAGTCAGGACTTAGCACTTACCTGGCAGAAGATCCCCGGTGGTCACGTCCTGGATGGCCGGCCATACCCTCTCTCTGGCGGTCACGTGCAGCTTCTCGCGATAACTGCACGTGCTGCCGGGTACTGGGTAATCTCGGCCAGCTGTACTCTTGCGACAGCTGGCCGTAAAGCAGTCCGGATGACGTCACCGCCGGGGAATCTCCTATGGTAAACAGCTCTGCTGTGTCTGGATGTCAGGCTCAGCCTGGCATCCAGATGTAGCTGAGCTGGACTCGTCGTGGGACACTCGTTATTTTGGACTGCGTCGGACAGGGAGTATTTGTGTTGGTTTGTTATTTTTGTTTTTTTACAGGAGATCGATGGCGTCGCAGGTTGAGCGTACAATAAAAATAATGAAAACTGTGTTGTGTTTTATTTCACTAAAAGACTTTATTCTGGCTGTGTCTTTTTTTAAAAATTTATAAACTTTATGATTAATAATGGATTGATATGGATTAATAATCCTATTGACGCGTCTCCATTATTAACCGGGCTTATTGTCACCATTCAATCAAAGGTGACATTAACCCCTTATTATCCCACTTGCCACCGCTACAGGGCAAGTGGGAAGATCCGGGTAAAGTGCCACAATTGGCGCATCTTTGGATGCGCCAATTGTGGGGCTGCTGCAGCCTGGTATTTTTAGGCTGTTGAGGGCCAAAATCCATGGGCCTTGACAGTCTTTTAATACCAGGCTGCAGCAGTCTGCTTTTTACTTGGCTGGTTAACAAAAATAGGGGACCCCCACGCCATTTTTTTTTCGAGGGGATCCCCTATTTTTGTTAACCAGCCAAGCTAAGCAGACTGCTGTGGCCTGGTATTATCAGGCTTGCAAGGTTCATGGATATTGGATCCTTACCAGCCTGAAATACCAGGCCTCAGTAGTCTGCTTCATCTGGCTGGTTAACAAAAATAGGGGGGACTCCATGCCATTTTTTTTCGAGGGGATCCCCTAGTTTTGTTAACCAGCCAAGCTAAGCAGACTGCTGTGGCCTGGTATTATCAGGCTTGCAAGGTTCATGGATCTTGGATCCTTAACAGCCTTAAATACCAGGCCTCAGTAGTCTGCTTTATCAGGCTGGTTAGCAAAAATAGGGGGGACCCCATGGCATTTTTTTTTCGAGGGGATCCCCTATTTTTGTTAATCAGTTCACTTCAGGTCAGCCGGGTTTCCCTCTGACGTCACTGATGCTGTGCGGTGTCCCTGGCTGACCTGAAGTGAAAGTGGGAAGCAATCAGTTATGCTTCCCAGCTAACCACTTCCTCTCCTGTCAGCCAGGAGAGGACATGATTGTTCGGGGGTTTACTGCGAGGCTGGCAGCATTAGCTGCGGTCCCTGCAGTAAACATTAACCCTTTCAGAAGGATTACATTGGGGGACCTGACTAAACATCGGATAGGTAACAATAATGTTGCTTTATTATTTTATTTTTATTACAGATGAACAAGGGCTTCGCAAGGAATGGCAGTAAAATAAAAGATGGTCAATAACTGTGTGTTTATTTCATTCAAATGATTTTTAATTAAAGTGTGTATGTGAGGTTCTTCTGGGAGGCGGAGCCAAGGAATGGCCGCTTTTTAGCAGAGCTCCCCGCTGGCCTATTCTCATCTGTGGCCATCCCTCCGTTTGTGAGCGGAGAAACAGCATTAATCAGCGGGGGGAATACCTGGACAGGGGGCTCGTCTGTCGGGTCTGCCTCTCCAAGCTCCTCGGGAGGCTCCAGGCGCAGGAGATGCCGTGCAGCGTGATACAGGCCGCCGTGTGCGAGGTGTGAAGAGGGACTTGCACAGATAAGAGGTCCCGAGATAACAAGCGACCACCCGCCGGGAGAGATAAAACAAATAAACAAACAGTGAAGCCCTGAAGATCTGGCCGTTTTCGCATCTAGGGCCGGAGGAGGTGAGTGCAGTGGCAATAGGGGGAGGGTTAACTACAACAGATGCCATCTTCCTGCCACTCAGCCCTCAGCAGTATCCCTGCACTACAGGCTGGTTGTGAGCTGCATTGTTTTGAGTTGCTGACCATCTCCTCAAAGGTGACAGAAACAATAAAGCACTCAAGGTCTGTTTGATAAGGGTTTAACCCCTGAGGCCCCTTTACAGAGCTCAAATAAATCAGCCTAAGAAGTCACAAGGGGGTTAATTCGGAGACCAGACACAATACAGGACCTAGAGGACAGTTGATATTGACTTTATTAACCCTTTGGCAGCAGTGTAACCTGGTGAAGTCCTCACTCAGTGACACATTAATCTGTTTACAACGTAGAAGTTTATATTTGTCCTCTCTGACTTTCAAGGTTATTTAA
>JARQOD010011139.1:0-24611 GCA_033576555.1 Oophaga sylvatica
CGTGTCTCCATTTTGCACCCGTCTCTCCATTCTGTGCCAGTGTCTCCATCCTGCCCCATCTGTCCCATGATCCTGCACAATCTGTCCCATGATCCTGCCCCATCTGTCTCTATCATATCCATCCAGCCCCATGATTCAGCATCATGTGTCTCCATCCTGCACCATGCCTCCATTCTGCCCCAGGTGTCTCCATCCTGCCTTGTGTCTCCATCCTGCCCCCTGTGTTGCCATCCTGCCCCATGTCTCCATCCTGCCCCCTGTGTGTCCATTCTGCCCCGTGTCTCCATTCTGCCCCGTGTCTACATTCTGGCTCATTCTCCATTCTTCTCCCGTGTCTTCAATCTGCCCTATGACTCCATCCTGCCCCCTGTGTTCCCATCCTCCCCTTCTTCATCCTGCCCCTGTGTCTCCATCTTGCCTGTGTCTCCATCCTGCGCCCGTGTCTCCATTTTGCGCCCGTCTCTCCATTCTGCCCCGTGTCTCCATTCTGCCCCATGTCTCCAATCTGCCTCTGTGTCTCCATTCTGCCCCTGTGTCTCCATTCTGCCCCATGTCTCTACTCTGCCCCATGTCTCTATTCTGCCCCCTTTGTCTCCATCCAGCCCCCTGTGTCACCATCCTGCCCCGTGTCTCCATCCTGCCCCCTGTGTCTCCATCCTGCTCCGTGTCTCCATTCTGCCCCGTGTCTCCATTCTGCCCCGTGTCTCCATTCTGCCCCGTCTCCATTCTGGCCCATTCTCCATTCTGCCCCCGTGTCTCCATTCTGCCCTATGACTCCATCCTGCCCCCTGTGTCTCCATCCTGCCCTCTGTGTCTCCATCCTTCCCCTTCTCCATCCTGCCCCCCGTGTCTCCATTCTGCGCCCGTGTCTCCATTTTGCACCCGTATCTCCATTCTGCTCCGTGTCTCCATTCTGCCCCATGTCTCCATTCTGCTCTGTGTCTCCATTCTGCCCCTGTGTCTCCATTTTGCCCCTGTGTCTCCATTCTGCCCCATGTCTCTACTCTGACCCATGTCTTTATTCTGCCCCCTTTGTCTCCATCCTACCCCATGTGTCTCCATCCTACCCCTGTGTCTCCATTCTGCCCCCTGTGTCTCCATCCTGCCCCATGTCTCCATCTTGCCCTGTGTCTCCATCCTACTCCGTGACTCCACCCTGGCCCCTGTGTCTCCACCCTGCCCCCTGTGTCTCCATCCTGCCGCCGTGTTTCCATTCTGCCCCCGTGTCTCTATTCTGCCCCGTATCTCCATTCTGCCCCATATCTCCATCCTGCCCCATGATTCAGCATCATGTGTCTCCATCCTGCACCATGCCTCCATTCTGCCCCAGGTGTCTCCATCCTGCCTCGTGTCTCCATCCTGCCACCTGTGTTGCCATTCTGCCCCATGTCTCCATCCTGCCCCCTGTGTGTCCATTCTGCCCGTGTCTCCATACTGCCCCCGTGTCTCCATTCTGGCTCATTCTCCATTCTTCTCCAGTGTCTTCAATTTGCCCTATGACTCCATCCTGCCCCCTGTGTCTCCATCTTGCCCGTGTCTCCATCCTGTGCCCGTGTCTCCATTTTGCGCCCGTCTCTCCATTCTGCCCCGTGTCTCCATTCTGCCCCATGTCTCCAATCTGCCTCTGTGTCTCCATTCTGCCCCTGTGTCTCCATTCTGCCCCATGTCTCTACTCTGCCCCATGTCTCTATTCTGCCCCCTTTGTCTCCATCCAGCCCCCTGTGTCACCATCCTGCCCCGTGTCTCCATCCTGCCCCCTGTGTCTCCATCCTGCTCCGTGTCTCCATTCTGCCCCGTCAAAAAACTGACCGGCACATCCAAACATAGATTCAGTGTGAACAGGTGCTAAACCTAGAGTCACCAACTCATATACATACAAGAGAAAAAGGTAGCACACTGTAGCGCTATAGCCTGCAAACACGAAATATGAAAAATATGAAAAACGAATTGCATCATTACCCTAGAAATATGAAAAATTGAGAAGTCTTAGCGCATAAGATGGCCAAATTATGTGAGCCTGATAGCCACGTCAAGGCTCTTCTCGTATATCAGGTCCTAACTAATGCCTATCCTCGCTTAGAAAAGTCTGTCTGCATGGGAACGTATGAATCCTCTCTTCAGACTAAAATCTACATCTCTGTGGAGGGGTGATGAACCTGTTGTAATTAAAAAGCCTGTGACCACCAGGTGGAGTGCTCAGGTAGAAGGTAAATGAATACATGTCAAAAAACTGACCGGCACATCCAAACATAGATTCAGTGTGAACAGGTGCTAAACCTAGAGTCACCAACTCATATACATACAAGAGAAAAAGGTAGCACACTGTAGCGCTATAGCCTGCAAACACGAAATATGAAAAATATGAAAAAACGAATTGCATCATTACCCTAGAAATATGAAAAATTGAGAAGTCTTAGCGCATAAGATGGCCAAATTATGTGAGCCTGATAGCCACGTCAAGGCTCTTCTCGTATATCAGGTCCTAACTAATGCCTATCCTCGCTTAGAAAAGTCTGTCTGCATGGGAACGTATGAATCCTCTCTTCAGACTAAATCTACATCTCTGTGGAGGGGTGATGAACCTGTTGTAATTAAAAAGCCTGTGACCACCAGGTGGAGTGCTCAGGTAGAAGGTAAATGAATACATGTCAAAAAACTGACCGGCACATCCAACATAGATTCAGTGTGAACAGGTGCTAAACCTAGAGTCACCAACTCATATACATACAAGAGAAAAAGGTAGCACACTGTGCGCTATAGCTGCAAACACGAAATATGAAAAATATGAAAAACGAATTGCATCATTACCCTAGAAATATGAAAAATTGAGAAGTCTTAGCGCATAAGATGGCCAAATTATGTGAGCCTGATAGCCACGTCAAGGCTCTTCTCGTATATCAGGTCCTAACTAATGCCTATCCTGCTTAGAAAAGTCTGTCTGCATGGGAACGTATGAATCTCTCTTCAGACTAAATCTACATCTCTGTGGAGGTGATGAACCTTGTAATTAAAAAGCCTGTGACCACCAGGTGGAGTGCTCAGGTAAAGGTAAATGAATACATGTCAAAAAACTGACCGGCACATCCAAACATAGATTCAGTGTGAACAGGTGCTAAACCTAGAGTCACCACTCATATACAACAAGAGAAAAAGGTAGCACCTGTAGCGCTATAGCCTGCAAACACGAAATATGAAAATATGAAAAACGAATTGCATCATTACCCTAGAATATGAAAAATTGAGAAGTCTTAGCGCTAAGATGGCCAAATTATGTGAGCCTGATAGCCACGTCAAGGCTCTTCTCGTATATCAGGTCCTAACTAATGCCTATCCTCGCTTAGAAAAGTCTGTCTGATGGAACTATAATCCTCTCTTCAGACTAAAATCTAATCTCTGTGGAGGGGTGTTGAACCTGTTGTAATTAAAGCCTGTGACCACCAGTGGGTGCTCAGGTAAAGGTAAATGAATACATTAAAAAAACTGACCGCACATCCAAAATAGATTCAGTGTGAACAGGTGCTAAACCTAGATCACCAATCAAACATACAAAGAAAAAGGTAGCACATGTAGCTATAGCCGCAACACGAAATATGAAAAATATGAAAACGAATTGCATCATTACCTAAAATATGAAAAATTGAGAAGTCTTAGCGCATAAGATGGCTCAAATTATGTGACCTGATAGCCACGTCAAGGCTCTTCTCGTATATCAGGTCCTAACAAATGCTACCTCGCTTAGAAAAGTCTGTCTGCATGGGAACTGTTATGAATCTATGTTTGGATGTGCCGGTCAGTTTTTTGACATGTATTCATTTACCTTCTACCTGAGCACTCACCTGGTGGTTACAGGCTTTTTAATTACAACAGGTTCATCACCCCTCCACAGAGATGTAGATTTTAGTCTGAAGAGAGGATTCATTACGTTCCCATGCAGACAGACTTTCTAAGCGAGGATAGGCATTAGTTAGGACCTGAAAATACGAGAAGAGCCTTGACGTGGCTATCAGGCTCACATAATTTGGCCATCTTATGCGCTAAGACTTCCAATTTTTCATATTTCTAGGGTAATGATGCAATTCGTTTTTCATATTTTTCATATTTCGTGTTTGCAGGCTATAGCGCTACAGTGTGCAACCTTTTTCTCTGTATGTATATGAGTTGGTGACTCTAGGTTTAGCACCTGTTCACACTGAATCTATGTTTGGATGTGCCGGTCAGTTTTTTGACATGTATTCATTTACCTTCTACCTGAGCACTCCACCTGGTGGTCACAGGCTTTTAATTACAACAGGTTCATCACCCCTCCACAGAGATGTAGATTTTAGTCTGAAGAGAGGATTCATACGTTCCCATGCAGACAGACTTTTCTAAGCGAGGATAGGCATTAGTTAGGACCTGATATACGAGAAGAGCCTTGATGTGGCTATCAGGCTCACATAATTTGGCCATCTTATGCGCTAAGACTTCTCAATTTTTCATATTTCTAGGGTAATGATGCAATTCGTTTTTCATATTTTTCATATTTCGTGTTTGCAGGCTATAGCGCTACAGTGTGCTACCTTTTTCTCTTGTATGTATATGAGTTGGTGACTCTAGGTTTAGCACCTGTTCACACTGAATCTATGTTTGGATGTGCCGGTCAGTTTTTTGACATGTATTCATTTACCTTCTACCTGAGCACTCCACCTGGTGGTCACAGGCTTTTTAATTACAACAGGTTCATCACCCTCCACAGAGATGTAGATTTTAGTCTGAAGAGGGATTCATACGTTCCCATGCAGACAGACTTTTCTAAGCGAGGATAGGCATTAGTTAGGACCTGATATACGAGAAGAGCCTCGACGTGGCTATCAGGCTCACATAATTTGGCCATCTTATGCGCTAAGACTTCTCAATTTTTCATATTTCTAGGGTAATGATGCAATTCGTTTTTCATATTTTTCATATTTCGTGTTTGCAGGCTATAGCGCTACAGTGTGCTACCTTTTTCTCTTGTCCATTCTGCCCCGTGTCTCCATTCTGCCCCGTCTCCATTCTGGCCCATTCTCCATTCTGCCCCCCGTGTCTCCATTCTGCCCTATGACTCCATCCTGCCCCCTGTGTCTCCATCCTGCCCTCTGTGTCTCCATCCTTCCCCTTCTCCATCCTGCCCCCCGTGTCTCCATTCTGCGCCCGTGGCTCCATTTTGCGCCCGTATCTCCATTCTGCTCTGTGTCTCTATTCTGCCCCATTTCTCCATTCTGCCTCTGTGTCTCCATTCTGCCCCTGTGTCTCCATTCTGCCCCTGTGTCTCCATTCTGCCCCTGTGTCTCCATTCTGCCCCATGTCTCTACTCTGACCCATGTCTTTATTCTGCCCCTTTGTCTCCATCCTACCCCATGTGTCTCCATCCTGCCCCTGTGTCTCCATTCTGCCCCCTGTGTCTCCATCCTGCCCCATGTCTCCATCTTGCCCTGTGTCTCCATCCTACTCCGTGACTCTACCCTGGCCCCTGTGTCTCCACCCTGCCCCCTGTGTCTCCATCCTGCCGCCGTGTTTCCATTCTGCCCCCGTGTCTCTATTCTGCCCCCGTATCTCCATTCTGCCCCGTATCTCCATTCTGCCCTGGGCAGGATGGAGACACATAGTCCATATTGCGGTTTGCGGCTTTCAATAAAAATAAAAACATCCTCCTTACCTGGCCACATTCCAGGCATTTTAAGCGTGGACTCGCTGGTGAATGACAATGACGTCATATGCAGGTGACATGTGTGCTGACGTCAGCTGCCAGCCTCCGACTGGCTGGCGGCTTTTAACTATTGCCGTGCGGGCCCCCACGGCAATAGAGTTTAACTGAACCTGCGTCTCAGACGCAGGTTCAGTTACTGCACCGGCAGAAGCCTGCCGCTGGGGCCCTATGAGCAGAAGAGACAGGGCCCAATGCGGGCCCCCTCTGTTCATTGGGCCTCATATGACAGTCAAGGCAGTAATTCCCTGATGGTGGCCCTGGTTACAGCTTAATTTGACAGCTATTACACATAATAATTTACGTATTAGGCCGGCGTCACACTGGCGAGTTTGATGCGAGTAAGTCGCACGACTTTCTCGCATCAACACCCGGCACGGCCGCCCGCTCTCGGACCCGAGTGTGCGGCTGCATAGAAATACATGCAGCCGCACACTCGGCTCCGAGAGCGGGCGGCCGTGCCGGGTGTTGATGCGAGAAAGTCGTGCGACTTACTCGCATCAAACTCGCCAGTGTGACGCCGGCCTAAAAATCATATACAGTATATAGTTTGCTGTACTTGGGCAAAAAATATTAATGTGTTTAAAATAATAGCAAATGTGCACTCCGTGAGGTATAGGGTTGAAATGCTTATGTTGGCTAAGAAGTTAGGAAATCGTTGAACGTTTATATATAAAGTTGCTTAGCATTACAATGGTTTAAGGTTTATTTTTTGACACGAACCACCAACTGATGAGTAAATATTCTGTGCAGCCAACTGACAAGACGATAAGAAGGAAAATTATGTTCCTTTCATGACCTTTATATGGTTTCTTTCTCACTTTTGCTGCTTCATGGGCTGCTCACTGATGGAATTCAAGATGGGTGAAAGCAGTCAAAGGTTGAAAAATGTAACCATTTTGTGCAATACACCCAAGAAACGACTTTGTAGCAAAGTAATTTCTTGCTCCAAATCCTATATAATTTATCTATGCATCTTCAGCCAAGCATTTCATTGAAACCTTTTGTTCCAAGATGAACTGTAATAATGCTCTAATCCTGCCATGACAGGAGAAACCCACTGAAAAACAGCAAGGTCATTTGTGAACTAAGCCAGTGCAGCTACTTTGCATTTTTGTTCTTTTAAATGCTCAGTAATAACTTCATAGCCTGTTTATTTTGTGAAGTCATTTAATGTAAATGTTGAAATCTAATTATTCTTGTAAGAAGACATTTCCAGACTATCGATGTAGAACAATTACAATGTTTATCTCTTGGACAAGGTAACAAGACAAGCATTTTGTATAATCTTTCATAATCATGTTCCTCACCTGTGTAAAAGCCTACCCCATAGTCAATTTATAAAGTTTATGAGATTTGGTAGGATTTTGGTAGTAATTAGAAGTGGCATTCAAAGTAAAAATTATTTTTATGTCTATGAGAAATAGCGGAATGTTGGCCTGTCTTAGTTGATAGAATTGTAATTCTGTTATAAAGGGGTGATGTGATACATCATCCATCACATTGTAATATCTGTTTTTTTAACATGTAATCCAAAAAAACTGCATCTATCATTTGAAATGCTGATGTGGACATGCTTATGTTGGTCAGAATTATAAACTGGTAAAAGCGAGGTTAAATGAACTTAACCCCTTTAACCCCGAGGGTTGTTTGCACGTTAATGACTGGGCCAATTTTTACAATTCTGACCATTGTCCCTTTATGAGGTAATAACTCTGGAATGCTTCAACGGATCTTGGTGATTCTGAGATTGTTTTATCATGACATATTGTACTTCATGTTAATGGTAAAATTTCTTCGATATAACTTGCTTTTATTTATTAAAAAAACGGAAATATGGCGAAAATTTAGAAAATGTTGCAATTTTCAAAATTTAATTTTTATGCCCTTAAAACAGACAAATATGTCACACAACATAGTTACTAAATAACATTTCCCACATGTCTACTTTACAACAGCATGATTTTGGAATCAATTTTTTTTTGTTACGAAGTTATAAGGGTTTTACAGTTGACCAGTGATTTCTCATTTTTACAACACCATTTTTTTTAGGGACCACATCACATTTGAAGCCACTTTGAGGGGTGTACATGACAGAAAATAGCCAAAAGTCACACCATTCTAAAAACTGCACCCCTCAAGGTACTGAAAACCACATTCAAGAAGTTTATTAACCCTTTACGTGCTTCACAGGAATTTTTGGAATGTTTAAAAAAATGAACATTTAACTTTTTTCACAAAATATTTACTTCAGATACATTTTTTTTCATTTTACCAAGGGTAACAGGAGAAATTGGACTGCAAACGTTGTGCAATTTGTCCTGAGTACGCTGATAACCCATATGTGGGGGGAACCACTGTTTGGGCGCACGACAGAGCTCAGAAGGGAAGGAGTACTCTTTGACTTTTTCAACGCAGAATTGGCTTGAATTGAGATCAAATGCCATGTCACGTTTGGAGAGCCCCTGATGTGCCTAAACAGTGGAAACCCCCCAATTCTAACTCCAACCCTAACCCCAACACACCCCTAATCCTAATCTTAACCCTAACCATAACTCTAACCACAAACCTAACCCTAACACACCCCTAACACTAATCCCAACCCTAACCCTAATCCTAACTCTAACCCTAACGGGAAAATGGAAACAAATACATTTTTTAATTTTATTATTTTTCCCTAACTAAGAGGGTGATAAAGGGGGGTTTGATTTGCTATTTATAACGGGTTTTTATGTTTGGCAGCTGTCACACGCTAAAAGACTCTTTTTATTGCAAAAAATAGTGTTTGCATCACCACATTTTGAGAGGTATAATTTTTCCATATTTTGGTCCACAGTCATGTGAGGTCTTATGTTTTGAGGGACAAGTGTACGTTTTTATTGGTACCATTTTTGGACACATGACATTTTTGGATCGCTTTTATTACGATTTTTGAGAGGCAGAATGAACAAAAACCAGCAATTCATGAATTTCTTTTGGGGGGGCGTTTATACCATACCGCGTGTGGTAAAATTGATAAAGTAGTTTTATTCTTCGGGTTAGTACGATTACAGCGATACCTCAATTATATCTTTTTTTATGTTTTGGAGCTTTTATACAATAAAACAATTATATAAAAAAAATGATTATTTTTGCATCACTTTTTTCTGCGAGCTATAACTTTTTAATTTTTTTGCTGATGATGCTGTATGGCAGCTGTTTTTTGTAGAACAAGATGTAGTTTTCAGTGGTACCATGTTTATTTATATCCGTCTTTTTGATCGCATGTTATTCCACTTTTTGTTCGGCGGTATGATGATAAACCATTGTTTTTTTTAAGTGGTTCACTAAAGGGGTTAACTAGTGGGATATTTTTATAGGGCGGGTCATTACTGATGCGGCGATACTAAACATGTTTACTTTTATTGTTTTTTTTATTTGCATAATAATAATGTGCTTATTGGGGAAATTTTTTTTCTTTATTTAGGAATTTAAAAAAAATATTTTTACACGTTTATAAATTTATTTTTTTACATTTTTACATTGTCCCAGGGTGGGTCATCCCTACATAGTGTCAGATCGCTGATCTGACACTTTGCACAGAACTGTGTTAGATCATCGATCTGACAGGCAGTGTAGGAGGCTTGCCAGTGCCTGCTCTCAGCAGGCACTGACAAGCGACCTCCCTGCAGGACCCGGAAGGACCCCACGGCCATCTTGGATCCGGGGGCCTGCAGGGAGGAGGCCTTTGGAACAATGCCATCACATCGCGTTGTTCTGAGGGTCTCAGGGAAGCACGCAGGGAGCCCCCTCCCTGCACGATGCTTCCCTATGCCTCTGGAACGCTGTGATCATGTTTAATCGCAGTGTGCCGGGGGTTAAAGTGGTCTGTGACTGCTCCTGTCACTTAGTGCCAGGTGTCAGCTGTGAGCGTGGCTGATTGCACATGACGTACTATTCCGTCCATGGGAATTAAGTCCCAGGGCACATGGACGGAATAGTACGTCTAATGGCAGAAAGGGGTTAAATCTACTCCTGGAGTCCTAAGAAGCACGAATTGTCTGATGCATGTGAAGGTTCATTGTCTGAGCTGCATTAGCAAGTATTAGAGAAAGTTGATATTATTCGGGATGAAACAGTTAGTAAGAAGAGGTTGTTACAATTAGAGATCAGTAAACCTTTTAAGGCTCGGTTAGGCATTGTTCGCTGAACATGTTCGCTTGAACACCATTCAGTTTAATGGGAGGCAAAACCAAACGTATAGACAAGACCTTCAGGGGAAACAACTTACTAAGAAAAGAACCCTAAATCTAAGATATAACTTTTATTAAGTGCTATCTAAAATACATGATACAAGATATCACTAATAAATAATTTTACCTCACTACAGTGAGCTAAAAAAGCTGGGAAATTATTATATATCCTCCAGCTAGTTATAGTTGTCAGTATAGATATCTGGTCAAAAAGAAAACCTCTGCTTGAAGCATTGCCTAAAGCAGAGATATTGACAATGAAAAAACCTCATCAATGGCAAAAACAAAAAACCAAACACCCATGTTGGCTAAAAAGTGATAAATGGTGCTACACTCAAATATCAATCACACTCAGCCGATGTAAAGGAAGGACTGAACTGACTGTTAGGGACTGTGGAACGCACCAAATAATTATGAACAATGGGTGCGTTCGCAGCCCGGGGTCCACCGTGCAGGCAGAGCCTGCTGCTAGTAATGATGACAGGATATGGCATTATAAGCGAGCTCTGTTACTTCACAGAGTCGCAGACATAGACGCTGTGGCACTATATGGCGGTATGAGCGAACTCTGTTACACCACAGAGTCGCTGACATAGACGCTGAGATAGAGACTGTGTCCTGTTAACACCACAGTAGTACACAGATAACTGCTGTGAGGATAGCGGTCCGTGGTCATGCAGTCAGCAACGCAAACAAGCAACTCCTCACCGGATAAGCCGGTATTCTAGAGGCTATTTCAGCCAAGCCCTGAACACGTGCATACAAATCTCCTCACCGGAGGTGTCGGTGTTCTAGGGGCTTATTTCAGCCGAGCCCTAACCACATGCGTGCATGATCACACTGGCACAAAGCACATAACACAATTGATACTAGCGCAAGGCCGAGCGGCCATGCAACCCTTTTATAGCAACAACTACAAGACCATCCAGAAAAGGACCAATGAGAAACTGTTTCAGAACACAAGCAGTTTCAGGACCTTCCTGGCGGACCAATAGGAGCTTCTGCAGTACCTGAGCATGTGACCCCTGATCTCCAATGAGAGATCTTACCCTGGGCATGCTCAGAAGGGGAAACGCAGGACTTAGTCCCAAAGATGTCTGCTCGCCGCTGACCAGTACTGGCTACAATAGCAGAACCTGGAGAGGCAGCAGTAAACCTCTGCACAGTACTAGGCTGTGCAAGATGCTGGGACCGACGTCTCTGCTGAGGAGGCTCCACTGCGGCCGAAGACGGATGGGGACCGCAGTGGGAATGGCCCGAGATTTCCCCTATGCAGAAGAACTCGACCTCTAACACTGACCCTAATTGAATCCTGTATGGTACTTACTGTAGGGATTCGCTCTGGTAGGCCGAGGCCGGGCACGCAGTAATGAGGCAATACACAGGCATTAAGTCCAAAAACAACGGTTTACTGTCTCTTTAACATCAGGCAACAAAACATGACAAAAACATGAATGCATTCCATCTTTGCAAAGTACTGGTCTCAGACTCACCCTTGCATGGGATGGGCTTGACTAAGCGGCTGCAAGTCAGCAGGGACCGCCAGGTGCCTTCCCGGGTGATCTGGACTCGCTTCCGGTGCTCACTGACACATTGTAACAGAAAGTCACTTCCAGGCTAACTCCAGCCAAACTCCTCAATAGAACCGCCTGGTTCTCAGTGTGGGACCGTCACAGGCTCCGCACACACATGTGTCCTGTCCGGGTGCTATTCAGGACCCCAGTCCAACACCCCGGCCACCAAGTTCCAAGTCTCACCACGTGCTTCCAGGAATACGATCTAACACCGACAGACCTTCCAGGAACCTTCCAGGCAGCTCTGTGCAGGACACACTCTCCACTTGTCTCAGCCAGACTCCCTTGAGACACTTCCCAGTCTCAGACAGAATCCCTTGAGACAGACTACAGAGACACTTCCCAGTCTCCACCATGATCTCAACTCCATGTGCCCAGCACTGCCTTTCATACCTGTAGCCACTCCCCAAGCCAAGGTATGAAGCACATGGTCTGGCCACGTGTTCATGACCTCATCACAGGTCCTTCACCACATACAATCACCAGTATGTACCATTCATTCTCCCACCACCAGTGGGCGGTGTATGTGTGGTTAGCATGTCCCACCCAGCTCACAAGCTAACCCTGTAGGTTCACCCTTAACAAGAATCAGAACTCTTATGGGACTATAAGTCCCAGAACAACTTTACTGACCTACAGCACAGAATAGCTCTGTGACACATACTTTCCGTTTAGCCCCATACCAGGGACTGGTTTCCCATCTCTCTCATGCCTCCAGGCATAATTTGAACAACTTATACAGCGCCCCCTAGGTGCCACATTAGTCATTATACCACATACCTTCCCCCTCTGTTCAAACTTGTTAGGTTGAACACCTGTTTCAACCCGAGGACCCCGAGACATGTCACCCATGTCATCTTGCCCTACCAGTCGAGGAGACTGTCTCAGTCGATTTTGGGCATCCTGCAACATTACCTCTTGGTCAGGCCTCCCCCGCCCCCAGCGGTCAGAATGTCGGCCTTGTTTTTCCGTCGGTGTCACCAGACCTCTCCAGTACCGTCTCCTACGGTTATTGCAGTCCTGAGTCCATCGTCCAGTCAAGCTCACTGGTTGATCTGAGTCGGACTCTCTATCTCTTTGTCGGCCACCGGGTCTCACACTTAGGTCACTCAGTCCTGAGCTAACTGAATCGTCATCTCTACCCCTCAGTGTTTCAGCTCGTCTACTGCCAGTCCCCAGAGAAGCCTCTTGTTTCTCTATATGTTGGGATGGAAGCAGTCGCCATCTTCGTTTTAACTCATGCGGCTGTTCCTTTATCTGCTTTCTTCCTGAGATCACCTGCTCTACTTCTCGTAGGTACGTTATTCGATACTCCAGGAGAGTTCGGATGTTCTTCAGGCTCTCCACTGAGCCCACACCAATGAAGGGAACCATGTTTTCTCCAGCCACCTTGATCTCGCCATCAGCTGGAATCCTCACTCTCCTTATACCGGATTTATCCACCATCTCCTGCATCACTTTTCCAAGTCTTCCGACTAGTGTTGAGCGATACTGCTCGATATCTAAAAATATCGGATCGGAATGGTATCGCTGATATCACTAAATATCGTCGATATCCGATTCCGATACCGGAAGTCCCATGTAAGTCTATGGGAACCAAATATCGACATTAAAAAACCCATTCTTGCCTTGTTGGTTAATTGTACATGAAGGAAAACAACAAAGACTAATGTAGAATGTATTGGGGGAGGTTGAGGAGACAATAAAGGCATACATGTTTAACCCAATGCATTGGAATAGCATTAATATATTTTTTTTTTGGAAATACGTTTGGATTGACTAACAAATTGACAATGTTGTTAACCTTTTTTCTATTTTGGCAAATATGTATGTTTCACAACTTCCATGCTCTTCACCTTTTTAACTTTTGCCAGTGCCACACTTTCTCCTTCATAATCTTCAGCAGCATCATCTTTCTCATCAAATTATTCTTCATCTTCACCTTCTTAATCTTCTTCTTAAACTTCTTGCTATTCATGTTTTTGTTTACATTACTCATATTGTTATTATTAAACTAATTAATCTTCTTCATATTCAAATTCTTCATCTTCTTCCTCTTCATCTTCTTCATCATATTCTTATTTGTGACAGAGATTCCTGTACTTGTAATCTGTAAAAGTATGAATTGTTCATCCTTCCGTTCTTGCTGTCACAAAAGATTTAAATTACAACAGTATTTGTCCGTGTTCAGTTTAGCCTGCAGCAGCAGGCATTTTCCAGGGGCTTAAAATTGCAAAATTTTATTCGTCCATTCGGTATAAAATACAAAGTGGTAAATGCTCCATAGAGGAAGCCGCATACAGCAACGCGTTTCGATCAGACGATCTTCATCAAGGCTGCTATACATATGTGAAACTTAGAGACCTATATATAACCCACGGACCAATGAGATTTGAATTGACAATCACGTGATAAGCTAAAGGTCCTAGAAGGTAAATTGCGATACAAATAGTCGGAAGGTCCTTTTATAACAATACAATAACATCATTAAAATTACAAAAGATAAACATTAAAAAAAGAAGAAGAGAAAAAACACAACATGGCAAAAGATCACAATCAATAATTATAATGATACATTAACTCATTCCTTTTGTTTAATCCATTCGGATATCTCGTGTTTAAGGAAAAGATCCAAAAGGCTTCCCTGGTCAGTAAATGTCTAGCGATGTCCCCACCTCGTACTGATTTAGTGACTCTTTCTATAGCGCTAACCTGAAAGGACGTAGTATTGCGATCATGAGAAAGAATGAAATGTTTGGAGGCCGCCGATACATTACGATTGGGATTAGTAGTGTTTCCAATATCAGATAAATGCTCCGAAATTCTTGTTTTTAATTTTCTAGTCGTGCACCCCACATATGACAAACTGCAAGAAACACAATTAATTTTATAGACTACATGTGTTGAATTGCAGTTGATATACTGTTTAATATCATAACTAACAGATTGGTTATTATTACTAAAGGATTTGGTGACTAAGGCATGTCTACATGTCCTACAATTGTTTGCTCCACATTTGAAAAAGCCCTTAAATTTTAACCATGTGTCAGTTTTAATATGAGCATGAAACATACTGGGGGAAACCCTATTGCCTATAGATGGAGCTTTTCTGGCTATAATATTCACACCCGGCTGTAAAATTTCACATAGAGTATCATCTTCATATAAAATCGGTAGAAATTTGTTGATAATCTTTTTTATTTCCCCAAATTGTGGGCTAAATTGCAGACTCACAAAGGAGCGATCTTGGACGTAAATAAATTCATTAGAAATCTCACTATCAAGAAACATTTTTTTCATGAAAATTGTGATGATGATCATCGGGGAACTTTGTCTTCTGCTGTTAATGAGTTTGTAGAGTTAGATTTCAGAGAACAAGTCTCATTAAATATATTACAAAATTTATCATCAGAATCGAATGAGTTATCTAATTCAAAAATTTCTGTGTCTCAGTTTAAAATAAAAAATCCATCATTTTATCCAATTCAATCTAGATCTGAAAATATGGATAAATTTCAAGAAATAGTTGAAAGGGAATTAAGAAAATTGCATAATAATGTTAAAACTCAAAATGGATATAAATATAAATCAAATTTGTCTTATAACCACAAAACAGCCTTGGAGGAGTTGAGGAATATGTCTGAAATTATCATCAAAATGTCAGACAAAGGTGGAGTGGTTGTTGTGATGAATAAAAATGATTATCATGATAAAATGATGGAACTTTTACAAGACGGAGACATTTATGAGAAATTAGATAGTAATCCATCTATCAAATTTAAATCTGAAGCTGATATCATCATTAAAGAGGGTCTTACTTTAGGAGTGATAACTAAGAAGCAAGCAGAATATTTAGAAGTCTCACATCCGATCCTTCCAATTATGCATGGGTTACCGAAAATTCATAAGGAGAAAAAAATCCCTCCAATGAGACCAATTGTTTCGGGCATCGGCTCAGCTAATGAACATTTAGGAGAATGGGTGGACTCTCTGCTACAACCCCTGGTGCGCAGGACTCCTGGCTTCATTAAAGATTCAAAAGACGTCCTTAGAATGTTTTCAAATAGGATCTGGAGCAGTAATTTCACGTGGCTCTGTTGTGACGTTATTTCTTTATATACGTGTATTCCACATCACATTGCAATGACAGTGCTTCAGTTTCACTTACAAAATTTTAGTCAGTATTCTGATGATTTAATCAATTTTCTTTTGCAGGTTACTTTTTTTCTCCTCACCCACAATTTTTTTACTTTTGATAATCAATTTTTCTTGCAACGTACTGGTGTAGCGATGGGGGCCAAATTTTCACCGTCGCTGGCCAATCTTGTCATGGCCTTTTGGGAGTCCAATTACATTTTTTCTGCTGAAAATCCTTTTTGTGATTCCTTGGTTTGGTATGGCAGATACATCGATGACATCCTAATCATTTGGGGTGGTGATGTGTCTGCCATACCGAAGTTCATTGATTACATTGAAAATAATAATTTCAATATTCGTTTTACAAATAGACATCATTCCAATTGTATGTCATTTTTGGATTTGGATTTATGTGGAATTGAGGGACAAAATGTTTGTACCAAAACACATATTAAACCATTTGGGGGTAATACTATTCTACATGCCGGCAGTAGTCACCCTAAGCACACGATTAAATCCATTCCTTTGGGCGAGTATATTAGAGTCAAGAGAAATTGTAGCTCTCAGACCAATTTGGAGGAACAACTCAAAATGGTAGATGATAAATTGACTAATAGAAATTATCCGCGTTGGATGATAAATAGAGCTCGCCGAATTGTAACTCATAAGGAACGTGATAATCTCATCAATTCTGATGGTGAAGTTTCACGATCGCCCAAATGCGATCCATTTTGCGATCGCTCCTTTGTGAGTCTGCAATTTAGCCCACAATTTGGGGAAATAAAAAAGATTATCAACAAATTTCTACCGATTTTATATGAAGATGATACTCTATGTGAAATTTTACAGCCGGGTGTGAATATTATAGCCAGAAAAGCTCCATCTATAGGCAATAGGGTTTCCCCCAGTATGTTTCATGCTCATATTAAAACTGACACATGGTTAAAATTTAAGGGCTTTTTCAAATGTGGAGCAAACAATTGTAGGACATGTAGACATGCCTTAGTCACCAAATCCTTTAGTAATAATAACCAATCTGTTAGTTATGATATTAAACAGTATATCAACTGCAATTCAACACATGTAGTCTATAAAATTAATTGTGTTTCTTGCAGTTTGTCATATGTGGGGTGCACGACTAGAAAATTAAAAACAAGAATTTCGGAGCATTTATCTGATATTGGAAACACTACTAATCCCAATCGTAATGTATCGGCGGCCTCCAAACATTTCATTCTTTCTCATGATCGCAATACTACGTCCTTTCAGGTTAGCGCTATAGAAAGAGTCACTAAATCAGTACGAGGTGGGGACATCGCTAGACATTTACTGACCAGGGAAGCCTTTTGGATCTTTTCCTTAAACACGAGATATCCGAATGGATTAAACAAAAGGAATGAGTTAATGTATCATTATAATTATTGATTGTGATCTTTTGCCATGTTGTGTTTTTTCTCTTCTTCTTTTTTTAATGTTTATCTTTTGTAATTTTAATGATGTTATTGTATTGTTATAAAAGGACCTTCCGACTATTTGTATCGCAATTTACCTTCTAGGACCTTTAGCTTATCACGTGATTGTCAATTCAAATCTCATTGGTCCGTGGGTTATATATAGGTCTCTAAGTTTCACATATGTATAGCAGCCTTGATGAAGATCGTCTGATCGAAACGCGTTGCTGTATGCGGCTTCCTCTATGGAGCATTTACCACTTTGTATTTTATACCGAATGGACGAATAAAATTTTGCAATTTTAAGGAGCTGGAACATTTTTCTTTTCTTTGGATCTTCCTGGACGTTTGTCAGACGTCGTTCCGTGCACCTGCCGTGGTAGTTGGTGAGCTGGTTTGCTTTTTTCTTCTCATTTTCCAGGGGCACCACGAGGAGGAACGGACTCACCCCCATACACTGCTTAGTCTTCTTCTGCTTAGAATTTAGAGCATATATTTTGCTCTTCATTTTGGTCTTATACTTCATGTTCTTCTGCTTTTTGATCTTCTGCTTATTGTTCTTCTGTCTCTTGTTCTGTATCTTGTAGTTTGTCTTAACCTTCTTTGTCCTGTTGGTGATCTTCTTCTGGGTAATCTTTTATTTTTTCTTTGTGATGGTGTTCAGGCTGGTTAACTTCATGCTCGTCGTCCTTGTTGTCGTCATCTTCTTCTGGGTGGTCTTTAAGGTCGTCTAATTTCCGAGAACCAGCTGACGTTACTGGAACCCTGACGGGTATCAGATGGAGCAAGAGACAATGGAAGTAACGAGGACCAGCTGACTGTGCTGGAACCCGGAGGGGCAGCAGAAGGAAAAGAGGCAATGTCACAACCGAGTACCAGCTGACGTTACTGTGACACGGTTACTAAGCAGGAGGTACTTGTGCTCCAAAGCACTACCAAGGACCAGCAGACGTTGGTGGAACTCGGATACGGAGATGGAGGCACCTAGGCCAAAGGCACTGGGGAGAACCAGTTGACGGTACTGGACCCCGGACGGGTAGCAGAAGGAAAAGAGGCAATGTCACAACCGAGTACCAGCTGACGTTACTGTGACACGGTTACTAAGCAGGAGGTACCTGTGCTCCAAAGCACTACCAAGGACCAGCAGACGTTGGTGGAACTCGGATACGGAGATGGAGGCACCTAGGCCAAAGGCACTGGGGAGAACCAGTTGACGGTACTGGACCCCGGACGGGTAGCAGAAGGAAAAGAGGCAATGTCACAACCGAGTACCAGCTGACGTTACTGTGACACGGTTACTAAGCAGGAGGTACCTGTGCTCCAAAGCACTACCAAGGACCAGCAGACGTTGGTGGAACTCGGATACGGAGATGGAGGCACCTAGGCCAAAGGCACTGGGGAGAACCAGTTGACGGTACTGGACCCCGGACGGGTAGCAAAAAGGAAAAGAGGCAATGTCACAACCGAGTACCAGCTGATGTTACTGTGACACGGTTACTAAGCAGGAGGTACCTGTGCTCCAAAGCACTACCAAGGACCAGCAAACGTTGGTGGAACTCGGATACGGAGATGGAGGCACCTAGGCCAAAGGCACTGGGGAGAACCAGTTGACGGTACTGGACCCGGACGGGTAGCAGAAGGAAAAGAGGCAATGTCACAACCGAGTACCAGCTGAGTTACTGTGACACGGTTACTAAGCAGGAGGTACCTGTGCTCCAAAGCACTACCAAGGACCAGCAGACGTTGGTGGAACTCGGATACGGAGATGGAGGCACCTAGGCCAAAGGCACTGGGGAGAACCAGTTGACGGTACTGGACCCCGGACGGGTAGCAGAAGGAAAAGAGGCAATGTCACAACCGAGTACCAGCTGACGTTACTGTGACACGGTTACTAAGCAGGAGGTACCTGTGCTCCAAAGCACTACCAAGGACCAGCAGACGTTGGTGGAACTCGGATATGGAGATGGAGGCACCTAGGCCAAAGGCACTGGGGAGAACCAGTTGACGGTACTGGACCCCGGACGGGTAGCAGAACGCACCCATGAAAATGTAAGTTGACAGGACGCAAGCCGTCCGCAGTTACCGAATCACACAGTCCTACAGTGGGTGCTTGTCCTATTGTCACAATGGAAACAGCCTTTATTTACATATCCCACAGCACACATAGGAATCACCTAAACTGCAGGCACCATAGAGTCGGCTAACCCGAATGCAACACGACAGCACAACTTATTGGAGGATAATTGACGTTCACACTGCCAGGAAACAGCTGTCGTGCTGTAACCAGGCTGGCCAGGAGTCAGTACCCCTGCCAATTACTTACGAGCAACAAATGGCGGTGTTGTAGCCCAGGGAGTAGAGTTCAGGTGGTAGAAAGATGAACATAACAGGAGACATGGAAAACGTTGCCAAAGAGTTATTTAATCTGAAAACGGACAGGCAAATTCAGGTGAGATCCATGCCTTGTTCATTTTCAGAAAAGTAAGCCGGTCTACATTCTCTGAGGATAGTCGCATGCGACGGTCTGTTACTACACCACCTGCAGCACTAAAGACGCGCTCAGATAATACACTGGCAGCAGGGCAAGCCAGCACCTCCAATGCATACTGGCTAAGCTCTGGCCATGTATCCAACTTAGAGACCCAAAATTTGAAAGGGGAAGAGGCATCTGGGAGTACACTTAGAGGGAAAGCCAAGTAGTCTGTCACCATCTTACGGAAACGTTTCTTCCTGGTGACTGGAGCCGTCTCGGATGGTGTAGACCTTGCTGGCGCTGTCACAAAACTTCGCCACATTTGTAACATACAGCTCTTGCCCTGTGCAGAGGCGCTGCTTGTGCTCCCTCTTGTTGTAGAGGTGTCTACACTGCCTCGACGCACAGAGCTGCTTTGTAAAGCAGTAGCACAGCAGCAGCCTCTCTCGGCTGGAATGTACAACAGTATGGATTGCACCAGTGTGTCTTGGTACTCCTGCATTTTACGGTCCCGGTTCACCGGTGTGATGAGGGTTTGTAAGTTGTCCCGGTAGCGAGGGTCTAGGAGGGTGTACACCCAATAATCTGACGTGGTGAGAATGTGGGCGATGCGGCGGTCGTTTCTCAGGCACTGAAGCATGAAATCAACCATGTGCTGCAGACTCCCAACTGGCCAACAAAGGCTGTCCTCTGGAAGAGGCGTCATCTCTGCCTCCTCTGCATCACCCCACCCTCGCTCTACATACTGACTAGAGCGTTGTGTACCTCCCTCTGTAGGGATTTCTTCCTCCTCCATTGACTCCTCCTCCTCCTCATCCTCCTCACAAAGTGAGCCCTGACCCAGCCCTTTGTGAGGAACCACGTTGTGATGACTGTCCTGAAGGTAATTGAATTTGTGACTCCTCATCCTCCACCTCTTCCAAAACCTCTTCCTTTAGTGCTTTCAGTGATTTCTGAAGCAGGCAGATAAGGGGGACAGTCATGCTGACTAGTGCATCATCTGCACTCGCCATCCGCTTTGAGACATCAAACGCACGCAAAACGTCGCAGATGTCCTTCATAGAGGCCCACTCAGTAGTGGTGAAGTGTGAACGGCGCAAATTGCGAGTTGATTGCGCCTGTTGCAGCTGATACTCCATTACTGCTGGCTGCTGCTCACACAACCGCTCCAACATATGTAACGTGGAATTCCACCTGGTGGGTACGTCACATATGATGCGATGTTCAGGAAGGCGAAATCTGACTTGCAGAGCTGCAATGCGCGATCTGGCCATGCTGGAACGTCGCAAGTGAGCGCACTCTAGGCGGACCTTGTGCAGCAGTGCATCAAGATCCGGATAGTCCCCTCAAAAAACTCTGCACGACCAAGTTGAGCACATGTGCCAGACATGGTGATGAGGAATTTCGGCCATTGTCACACACTACCAAGCCTGGCTGGAGATTAGCTGACAAAAACCACACGTCGCTCTCCTGCTTGATGGCATCCCAGAGCTCCTGCGCTGTGTGGCTTCGATTCCCCATGGAAATTAATTTCAGGACGGCCTGTTGACGTTTGGCCACGGCTGTGCTCATATCGGTCGCAACAGGTAAGCGTTCACGGGTCCATGTGGAGGTATACCGTGACGGCTCGTGCAGCGATGATTCTGAGGAACTGGAGTAGGAGGAGGAATCAATGTGTACTGACTGGATTCCTGCAATCCTTGGAGTTGGCAGAACACGTACAGCGCCACTGGCAAGATCTGTACCCGGCTCCACAACATTGACCCAATGGGTAGTGAGGGAAAGGTATCGTCCCTGGCCATGGGTACTGGTCCACGCATCGGTGGTCAGGTGGAACCCTGCTACTGACGGCGTTTAGTAGCGCATGTTTAATGTTTCCCTCGACATGTTTTTGCAGAGCAGGGACGGCTTGCCTGCTGAAATAAAATCGGCTTGGCACATTATATTGTGGGACTGCCAATGCCATAAAGTTCCTGAAACTGTCAGTCTCCACCAGCCTGAATGACAGCATTTCAAGGGACAGGAGTTTTGCAATGCCAGCATTCAGAGCCTGTGCTCGTGGATGGTTTGCCGAGTATGGCCGTCTTTTATCCCATGCCTGTGGTACTGATGGCTGTTTTGTGGTCTGGGAGTGTGACGATGACTGTGAACTTGCTGCTGTGGGTGGAATAACAGTTTGTCTATGGACAACAGTGACCGAGGTTCTTCCATGGAGATCCTGTGAGGAAGCCGAACCAGGTGTGTGTGAGCTGGAGGTAGAGGCTCGAACACGACCTGAAGATGTAGGTGCTGCTGTAGGTTGGCCTACATCTCCAGTGTGTCTTTGTAACTCAGCTACGTGCTTTGTCCGTACATGTTTCCACATATTTGTGGTATTCAGGTTACTGATATTTTTACCTCTTTTAACTTTTTGCTTACACAGCTTGCATTGAACATAGCAAATATCATCTACAAGTCTGTCAAAAAAGGACCACGAAGTGCAAGTCATGGGAGCGCCAATTTTGACATTTCTAAGAGAACTGCTCCCAACAGGTGCCAAACTGGAGGCTACAGGCAAGCGAGTCTGCAGCCTACCTCTCCCTCCTCTTTGTACCGTTGGGACAATCTCTTCCTCAGAGCTGCTCCCACCACCTTCCTGTTGCTCACGCCATGTTGGGTCTCGGACTTCATCATCTCCACTACCCTCTTCCAACACCTGCTGCTGTTGGATGGTCTGGGCAGCACCATGCTCCACAAAACCTGGCACCTGAGTCTCATCATCATCATAAGATGCGTTCTGCGGTGTGCTGTCCATCGGCACTGGCTCACCCGCCTCTTCAGATTGAGAGAGACACAGCTGTTGCTCATCACTGCATACTCCCTCTTCTTCAAATTGCAGAATGCTGCTTGCCTGTGCCCGTGTTTGCGAGCCAACAGATTCTGAGAACAGAAGCAGAGACTCAGCTGGCTCCTGTACAGAACTCTCTGACTGCCTGGGCAATTTGACAGGCGGTGAACAGACAGATGGTTGCTCAACAGTGTTGTGTTCCTGAGAGGAGGTGGAAGGAATTGAAGTCGATGCATTGGCTGCCATCCAACCAACAACGGCTTCAATTTGTTCTTCCCGCAGCAGGGGGGCACGCCGAGCTCCTACCAAACTGCGCATAAAGGAACGCTCATGGGTAAAACTGGTGGATGCTGTGTCACTGAGGGCGGCAGCAGCCACAGAATCCCCACGTCCTCTCCTGCTGAAACTCCACGGCCACGACCACGTGCCTTACTCCCTGCCTTCTTCATCTTGGTAGATTGATAAAGAAAGTCAGAAAAGTTATAAGGCCTAAGTGTGGTTATTACGCAGAGACTGAAGTGAACACTGAAACACAACTGTTCACAATCTGTGAAAGGCTACTCCTTTGTCTACTTCTATAGTGTTTGCAACCAATGTATTGGATACGGATGGAAGCGCGTCACACTAATAGATTATATTTATTTTAAATGGAATGGAGCAGAACCAATTGGAGAGAAATGAAAAGGATGAGGCACTGAGACACGCTCAGCAGAGTACAAGCAGCAGTGCTTGAACAAGTAACTGGAGCGTGATGTGCACTCAAAAAATAAAAAACACAGACTGAAGTGAACACTGAAACACAACTGTTCACAATCTGTGAAAGGCTACTCCTTTGTCTACTTCTATAGTGTTTGCAACCAATGTATTGGATACGGATGGAAGCGCGTCACACTAATAGATTATATTTTAAAGGGAATGGAGCAGAACCAATTGGAGATAAATGAAAAGGATGAGGCACTGAGACACGCTCAGCAGAGTACAAGCAGCAGTGCTTGAACAAGTAACTGGAGCGTGATGTGCACTCAAAAAATAAAAAACACAGACTGAAGTGAACACTGAAACACAACTGTTCACAATCTGTGAAAGGCTACTCCTTTGTCTACTTCTATAGTGTTTGCAACCAATGTATTGGATACGGATGGAAGCGCGTCACACTAATAGATTATATTTATTTTAAATGGAATGGAGCAGAACCAATTGGAGAGAAATGAAAAGGATGAGGCACTGAGACACGCTCAGCAGAGTACAAGCAGCAGTGCTTGAACAAGTAACTGGAGCGTGATGTGCACTCAAAAAATAAAAAACACAGACTGAAGTGAACACTGAAACACAACTGTTCACAATCTGTGAAAGGCTACTCCTTTGTCTACTTCTATAGTGTTTGCAACCAATGTATTGGATACGGATGGAAGCGCGTCACACTAATTGATTATATTTATTTTAAATGGAATGGAGCAGAACCAATTGGAGAGAAATTAAAAGGATGAGGCACTGAGACACGCTCAGCAGAGTACAAGCAGCAGTGCTTGAACAAGTAACTGGAGCGTGATGTGCACTCAAAAAATAAAAAACACAGACTGAAGTGAACACTGAAACACAACTGTTCACAATCTGTGAAAGGCTACTCCTTTGTCTACTTCTATAGTGTTTGCAACCAATGTATTGGATACGGATGGAAGCGCGTCACACTAATGGATTATATTTATTTTAAATGGAATGGAGCAGAACCAATTGGAGAGAAATGAAAAGGATGAGGCACTGAGACACGCTCAGCAGAGTACAAGCAGCAGTGCTTGAACAAGTAACTGGAGCGTGATGTGCACTCAAAAAATAAAAAACACAGACTGAAGTGAACACTGAAACACAACTGTTCACAATCTGTGAAAGGCTACTCCTTTGTCTACTTCTATAGTGTTTGCAACCAATGTATTGGATACGGATGGAAGCACGTCTGTAAGGTTCTTTGTCTCTTTTGACATGTTCCTTGAAACTCAGTTTTCCGTCGGCCATTTTGCTTTCTGTCTTTCTGCAGCTCTTGCCCTCAGTTAATATGGAGTTTCCAGTTTTCATGTTCCCGCCCTGATTCTCTCCCTCTTGCTTCTTAAGCAGCCTCAGCTGAACAATCAGTGCTCCTGAATCAAGCCTCAGTCAGCCTGTGACCTGACTCCTGGAAACCTAGGATTTTGGACTCC
>JARQOD010011140.1:0-24611 GCA_033576555.1 Oophaga sylvatica
CCCGATGTGCCTTCCCCGCCTTAAACAAGCACATGTCCCATAATATCAGCCATGTCCTGACCAACACTGTGACTGGGAAGGTCCACTTAACCAGGGACACTTGGACAAGTACTTTTGGCTAGGGACACTACATTTCCCTGACAGCCCACTCTGGCTGCAGAGGTCACCACCCCCAGGTAAAATACTTTAAAATTGGACTATGAGATGGACCCTCCATCTTATAAAAAAATCGTTTTTTTCCCTATTTTCCTTCCCAAAATTTCAAAATTTGGGGGGTGTTATTGTCTTGTAGTCTGAAAAATATAGCATATGCTTTTTTTTAAGGGGTGTGGAAAAGCACAGCGTAACCTGATTTAATATATTTCTATGAGCAAATCCATGGCTTAAATATAGAAATATGGAAGCTTTGTATGTACTACGTATGACCACTGTATTATTCCTTTTTTGTATTTTTTCTTTTTCGTTATGGACTCAGTTGGCCAATTGCAGCAGTCTAATGTGAACAACCCTTAGGCTGGATTCGCACCATTTGTCTAAATGTAACTAGTAGTGTTGAGCGATACGATACTGCAAGTATCGGGTATCGGCCGATATTAGCTCTATCGGCCTTTCGATAATTTGTTTAGATATTTTCCATATATCGTATACCGGAATCGGAAGTTCCCATAATTCTTTGAGAGGCAATGTGATTTTAGTCAGCCAATGAGGAATCCTAAGAAGTGTGGGCACATCCTGTACTGCTGCGGTCATGTTAACTAATGGCATGGCTGTGATTGGATGCTGAAATGATGTCAGAATGCACTATAAAAGGCGCCGCCGCCATTTTAGCGTCACTGTGCTGTGAATTCAGTAAGGGACAGAACGCTACTGTGCTGACTCTGAGGGACAGTTAGAGATTGCGATTTAGTGTACTGTGCTGTAGGCAGGCTATCACCAACCGCTGTGTAAAGCTTCCTTTTGCCTGCAGTGTTGTTTTAACAGCTCTGCAAGGTGTGTGTGAGTGCAGATGACGCTGCAGTTTGCTCTGTATGCAACGCTGTCTGTAGGCATCTGCACGTGTCACTCACAGACTCTTTTTTTTTTTTCTTCAGTGTATAAAAGGCGCCGCCGCCATTTTAGCGTCACTGTGCTGTGAATTCAGTAAGGGACAGAACGCTGCTGTGCTGGCTCTGAGGGACAGTTAGAGATTGCGATTTACTGTACTGTGCTGTAGGCAGGCTATCACCAACCGCTGTGTAAAGCTTCCTTTTGCCTGCAGTGTTGTTTTAACAGCTCTGCAAGGTGTGTGTGAGTGCAGGTGACGCTGCAGTTTGCTCTGCATGCAACGCTGTCTGTAGGCATCTGCACGTGTCACTCACAGACTCTTTTTTTTTTCTTCAGTGAAATTCTTGCTGCTCCATGCAATTTAACTATTAGTGTGACGCGCTTCCATCCGTATCCAATACATTGGTTGCAAACACTATAGAAGTAGACAAAGGAGTAGCCTTTCACAGATTGTGAACAGTTGTGTTTCAGTGTTCACTTCAGTCTGTGTTTTTTCTTTTTGAGTGCACATCACGCTCCGGTTACTTGTTCAAGCACTGCTGCTTGTACTCTGCTGAGCGTGTCTCAGTGCCTCATCCTTTTCATTTCTCTCCAATTGGTTCTGCTCCATTCCATGTAAAATAAATATAATCTAATAGTGTGACGCGCTTCCATCCGTATCCAATACATTGGTTGCAAACACTATAGAAGTAGACAAAGGAGTAGCCTTTCACAGATTGTGAACAGTTGTGTTTCAGTGTTCACTTCAGTCTCTGCGTAATAACCACACTTAGGCCTTATAACTTTTCTGACTTTCTTTATCAATCTACCAAGATGAAGAAGGCAGGGAGTAAGGCACGTGGTCGTGGCCGTGGAGTTTCAGCAGGGAGAGGACGTGGGGATTCTGTGGCTGCTGCCGCACCCAGTGACACAGCATCCACCAGTTTTCCCCATCAGCGTTCCTTTATGCGCACTTTGGTAGGAGCTCAGCGTACCCCCCTGCTGCGGGAAGAACAAATTGAAGCCGTTGTTGGTTGGATGGCAGCCAATGCATCGACTTCAATTCCTTCCACCTCCTCTCAGGAACACAGCACTGTTGAACAACCATCTGTCTCTTCACCGCCTGCCAGATTGCCCAGGCAGTCAGAGAGTTCTGAACTGGAGCCAGCTGAGTCTCTGCTTCTGTTCTCAGAATCTGTTGGCTTGCAAACAGGGGCCCAGCCAAGCAGCATTCTGGAATGTGAAGAAGAGGCAGTATGCAGTGATGCGCAACAGCTGTGTCTCTCTGAATGTGAAGAGGCGGGTGAGCCAGTGCCGATGGTCAGCACACCGCAGAACGCATCTGATGATGATGAGACTCAGTTGCCATTTTCTATTGAGCATGGTGCTGGCAGACCACCCAACAGCAGCAGGTGTTGGAAGAGGGTACTGGAGATGATGAAGTCCGAGACCCAACATGGCGTGAGCAGCTGGAAGGTGGTGGGAGCAGCTCTGAGGAAGAGATTGGCCCAACGGTACAAAGAGGAGGGAGAGGTAGGCTGCAGACTCGCTTGCCTGTAGCCTCCAGTTTGGCACCTGTTGGGAGCAGTTGTGTTAGAAATGTCAAAATTGGCGCTCCCATGACTTGCACTGCGTGGTCCTTTTTTGACAGAGTTGTAGATGATATTTGCTATGTTCAATGCAAGCTGTGTAAGCAAAAAGTTAAAAGAGGTAAAAATATCAGTAACCTGAATACCACAAATATGTGGAAACATGTACGGACAAAGCACGTAGCTGAGTTACAAAGACACACTGGAGATGTAGGCCAACCTTCAGCAGCACCTACATCTTCAGGTCGTGTTGGAGCCTCTTACTCCAGCTCACACACAGCTGGTTCGGCTTCCTCACAGGATCGGCATGGAAGAACCTCTTTCACTGTTGTCCAGAGACCCAGTGTTATTGCACCCACAGCTGCAAGTTCCCTGTCATCTTCACACTCCCAGGCCACAAAACAGCCATCGGTAACACAGGCATGGGATAAAAGACGGCCACACTCGGCAAACCATCCACGAGCACAGGCTCTGAATGCTGGCCTTGCAAAACTCCTGTCCCTTGAAATGCTGTCATTCAGGCTGGTGGAGACTGACAGTTTCAGGAACTTTATGGCATTGGCAGTCCCACAATATAATGTGCCAAGTCGATTTTATTTCAGCAGGCAAGCCGTCCCTGCTCTGCAAAAACATGTCGAGGGAAACATTAAACATGCCTACTAAACGCCGTCAGTAGCAGGGTCCACCTTACCACCGATGCGTGGACCAGTACCCATGGCCAGGGACGATACCTTTCCCTCACTGCCCATTGGGTCAATGTTGTGGAGCCGGGTACAGATCTTGCCAGTGGCGCTGTACGTGTTCTGCCAACTCCAAGGATTGCAGGAATCCAGTCTGTACACATTGATTCCTCCTCCTACTCCAGTTCCTCAGAATCATCGCTGCACGAGCCGTCACGGTATACCTCCACATGGACCCGTGAAATGAGCACAGCCGTGGCCAAACGTCAACAGGCTATCCTGAAATTAATTCCCATGGGAAATCGAAGCCACACAGCGCAGGAGCTCTGGGATGCCATCAAGCAGGAGAGCGACGTGTGGTTTTTGTCAGCTAATCTCCAGCCAGGCTTGGTAGTGTGTGACAATGGCCGAAATCTGGTGGCAGCTCTGGGCCTTGGCAACCTCACTCACATACCATGTCTGGCACATGTGCTCAACTTGGTCGTGCAGAGTTTTTTGAGGGACTATCCGGATCTTGATGCACTGCTGCACAAGGTCCGCCTAGAGTGCGCTCACTTGCGACGTTCCAGCATGGCCAGATCGCGCATTGCAGCTCTGCAAGTCAGATTTCGCCTTCCTGAACATCGCATCATATGTGACGTACCCACCAGGTGGAATTCCACGTTACATATGTTGGAGCGGTTGTGTGAACAGCAGCCAGCAGTAATGGAGTATCAGCTGCAACAGGCGCAATCAACTCGCAATTTGCGCCGTTCACACTTCACCACTACTGAGTGGGCCTCTATGAAGGACATCTGTGACATTTTGCGTGCGTTTGATGTCTCAACGCGGATGGCGAGTGCAGATGATGCACTAGTCAGCATGACTGTCCCCCTTATCTGCCTGCTTCAGAAATCACTGAAAGCACTAAAGGAAGAGGTTTTGGAAGAGGTGGATGAGGAGTCACAAATTAAAATACCTTCAGGACAGTCAGCGCACCGTGGTTCCTCACAAAGGGCTGGGCAGGGCTCACTTTGTGAGGAGGATGAGGAGGAGGAGTCAATGGAGGAGGAAGAAATCCCTACAGAGGGAGGTACACAACGCTGTAGTCAGTATGTAGAGCGAGGGTGGGGTGATGCAGAGGAGGCAGAGATGACGCCTCTTCCAGAGGACAGCTTTTGTTGGCCAGTTGGGAGTCTGCAGCACATGGTTGATTTCATGCTTCATTGCCTGAGAAACGACCGCCGCATCGCCCACATTCTCACCACGTCAGATTATTGGGTGTACACCCTCCTAGACCCTCGATACCGGGACAACTTACAAACCCTCATCACACCGGTGAACCGGGACCGTAAAATGCAGAGTACCAAGACACACTGATGCAATCCATACTGTTGTACATTCCAGCCGAGAGAGCTGCTGCTGCTACTGCTTTACAAAGCAGCTCTGTGAGTCGAGGCAGTGTAGACACCTCTACAACAAGAGGGAGCAGAAGCAGCCCTCTGCACAGGGCAAGAGCAGTATGTTCCAAATGTGGCGAAGTTTTGTGTCAGCGCCAGCAAGGTCTACACCATCCGAGACGGCTCCAGTCACCAGGAAGAAACGTTTCCGTAAGATGGTGACAGACTACTTGGCTTTCCCTCTAAGTGTACTCCCAGATGCCTCTTCCCCTTTCAAATTTTGGGTCTCTAAGTTGGATACATGGCCAGAGCTTAGCCAGTATGCATTGGAGGTGCTGGCTTGCCCTGCTGCCAGTGTATTATCTGAGCGCGTCTTTAGTGCTGCAGGTGGTGTAGTAACAGACCGTCGCATGCGACTATCCTCAGAGAATGTAGACCGGCTTACTTTTCTGAAAATGAACAAGGCATGGATCTCACCTGAATTTGCCTGTCCGTTTTCAGATTAAATAACTGTTTGGCAACGTATTCCATGTCTCCTGTTATGTTCATCTTTCTACCACCTGAACTCTACTCCCTGGGCTACAACACCGCCATTTGTTGCTCGTAAGTAATTGGCAGGGGTACTGACTCCTGGCCAGCCTGGTTACAGCACGACAGCTGTTTCCTGGCAGTGTGAACGTCAATTATCCTCCAATAAGTTGTGCTGTCGTGTTGCATTCGGGTTAGCCGACTCTATGGTGCCTGCAGTTTACGTGATTCCTATGTGTGCTGTGGGATATGTAAATAAAGGCTGTTTCCATTGTGACAATAGGACAAGCACCCACTGTAGGACTGTGTGATTCGGTAACTGCGGACGGCTTGCGTCCTGTCAACTTAAATTTTCATGGGTGCGTTCTGCTACCCGTCCGGGGTCCAGTACCGTCAACTGGTTCTCCCCAGTGCCTTTGGCCTAGGTGCCTCCATCTCCGTATCCGAGTTCCAGCAACGTCTGCTGGTCCTTGGTAGTGCTTTGGAGCACAGGTACCTCCTGCTTAGTAACCGTGTCACAGTAACGTCAGCTGGTACTCGGTTGTGACATTGCCTCTTTTCCTTCTGCTACCCGTCCGGGGTCCAGTACCGTCAACTGGTTCTCCCCAGTGCCTTTGGCCTAGGTGCCTCCATCTCCGTATCCGAGTTCCAGCAACATCTGCTGGTCCTTGGTAGTGCTTTGGAGCACAGGTACCTCCTGCTTAGTAACCGTGTCACAGTAACGTCAGCTGGTACTCGGTTGTGACATTGCCTCTTTTCCTTCTGCTACCCATCCGGGGTCCAGAACCGTCAACTGGTTCTCCCCAGTGCCTTTGGCCTAGGTGCCTCCATCTCCGTATCCGAGTTCCAGCAACGTCTGCTGGTCCTTGGTAGTGCTTTGGAGCACAGGTACCTCCTGCTTAGTAACCGTGTCACAGTAACGTCAGCTGGTACTCGGTTGTGACATTGCCTCTTTTCCTTCTGCTACCCGTCCGGGTTCCAGCACAGTCAGCTGTCCTCGTTACTTCCATTGTCTCTTGCTCCATGTCATACCCGTCAGGGTTCCAGTAACGTCAGCTGGTTCTCGGAAATTAGACACCTTAAAGACCACCCAGAAGAAGATGATGACAACAAGGACGACAATCAGGAAGCCAACCAGCCTGAACACCATCACAAAGAAAAAATAAAAGGTTACCCAGAAGAAGATCACCAACAGGACAAAGAAGGTTAAGACAAACTACAAGATACAGAACAAGAGACAGAAGAACAATAAGCAGAAGATCAAAAAGCAGAAGAACATGAAGTATAAGACCAAAATGAAGAGCAAAATATATGCTCTAAATTCTAAGCAGAAGAAGACTAAGCAGTGTATGGGGGTGAGTCCGTTCCTCCTCGTGGTGCCCCTGGAAAATGCCTGCTACTGCAGGCTAAACTGAACACGGACAAATACTGTTGTAATTTAAATCTTTTGTGACAGCAAGAACGGAAGGATGAACAATTCATACTTTTACAGATTACAAGTACAGGAATCTCTGTCACAAATAAGAAATTCTAATATGATGAAGAAGATGAAGAGGAAGAAGATGAATAATTTGAATATGAAGAAGATTAATTAGTTTAATAATAACAATATGAGTAATGTAAACAAAAACATGAATAGCAAGAAGTTTAAGAAGAAGATTAAGAAGGTGAAGATGAAGAATAATTTGATGAGAAAGATGATGATGCTGATGAAGATTATGAAGGAGAAAGTGTGGCACTGGCAAAAGTTAAAAAGGTGAAGAAGAGCATGGAAGTTGTGAAACATACATATTTGCCAAAAATAGAAAAAAGGTTAACAACATTGTCAATTTGTTAGTCAATGCAAACGTATTTAAAAAAAATATATATTAATGCTATTCCAATGCATTGGGTTAAACATGTATGCCTTTATTGTCTCCTCAACCTCCCCCAAATTACATTCTACATTACTCTTTGTTGTTTTCCTTCATGTACAATTAACCAACAAGGCAAGAATGGTTTTCTTTAATGTCGATATTTTGTTCCCATAGACTTACATGGGACTTCCGCTATCGGAATCGGATATCGGCGATATTTAGTGATATCGGCGACTGCATTCCGATCCGATATTTTCCGATACCAAGCAGTATCGCTCAACACTAGTAACTAGGTCTACTACATAGATAGGATAGAACTGGATGCCAATAATATTCTGCTGTATAAAAGCAGAAATTTGTCTCCCCCTAAACTTGTGTGTGTATGTGGTGACAGAAGGTTAATATATATACTTATCACTGTCTTCTCTAGTATCCAGTGCCACTTTGCTTCTCTTTAATCACATGACAGCGATTTACATCCCCCAGATCACTTGGAGGTCTATGTGAGAGTCAGAAGTTTCTTTTACAATGTGAGTATATGGGGTCTAGTTCTGACGCTCAATAGACTTACTGTGTAAAAACCACTTCCGGGTCTTGAAGAGCGCAGCGTGACCTGGAGAGTCTGCAGTGTGACAACATCACTGAGAAGAGCAGCAGAACAGTGCTGAATCTGGAGAGAGAAGCAGGAGGTGACTATATTAACACACTGCATTCTCATACTGTTCTGCGTTTAAATCGGACTAGTGTTCATCTGAAATTATTTTTTTCCCTTCAGCTTGAATTAGACTGAGAAATATTGCAGCATGCTGCGAGTAGTCACGTACAGCGTACGAGACTCGCCAATGGTTGTGAGAAAAAAAATGGACAGCCCATGGACCGTGTGAGTCTGCCTGTTTTTTTATTAATACATTACCATTCTGTTGCACTGAACACTGTAAATGATTGTAGAATAATGGTTGCAGAGAAAAAAAGCATTGCATACTGATGTCATACAGATGCTTTGTGAGAAAAATCACATTGAATGCGCATGACACAAATTCTACTTTTTAGGCTGGAGTCACACCAGCGTATAGCATCCATTGCGAGAGCATTGAATGTGATATGCTAATGACCCTCTGCTCCTGCTGTGCTGCGAGCAGGAGCTGAGTGTCATGATACTGTGCTTCGATCCTCTCGCACAGCTACAGAAGAGGAAGAGAAAGAAATTTCTCCATCTCCTCTGCTGCCAGCATCGGCGTATATCGCACCGCACTCGGATGATATCCGAGTGCTGTGCATTGTGTCACTCGCACCCATAGACTTATAAGGGTGCAAATCAGCCGAGTCTTGCTGTCAATATCAGCATGCTGACAATGTTCTAGCATGCCGATTCGGCATCTAATATATAATTACCAATAAATTTTGTCACAACTTCCAGTGCTTGTGTCGCTTCCACAATGCACCGTGACCGGAAGTACGCCGGCCGCCATATTGGAACACCCAAGTTATGGGTAATCCAATATGGCGGCTGAGATTCATATCCTCCGCCAAAGCCGCCGTGCACCTCCCATTGGCTGAGCCGCCCGATGGCTGAGCCGATGAGCGGTGCCGCATGGGATTCAAATCCTCCGCCATAGCGTGCGGCACCACTCATAGCACCATCCTCTGCCATTCAAATCCCCCGCCAAGGTGCGTGGCACCGCTCATTGACTGAGCGGTGCTGCGTGGCTTTGGCTGGGGATTTGAATCCCGTGCCGCTCATTGGCTCAGCCGGAGGCAGCTCAGCCAATGAGCGGTGTCGCACGGCTTTGAGCGGTGCGGGATTCAAATCCAAAGCCGAGCGTGCACTGCTCATTGGCTGAGCCGCCCGCCGGCTGATCCGAGGAGTGACATGGGATTCAAATCCCCCACTGTATGTTCAATTTCAATTCCCCCACCGGCTGAGCCAATGAGTAGTGCAGTGCGGGATTCAAATTCACTGCCAATGCGTGCGGCTCCGCTCATCGACTGAGCGGTGCCGCGTGGCTTTGGCGGGGGATTTGAATCCCAGGCCGCTCATTGGCTCAGCCGGTGCAGCATAGCCAATGAGCGGTGCCGCGTGGCTTTGAGCGGAGCAGGATTCAAATCCCCTGCCAAAGCAGCGAGTGCACCGCTCATTGGCTGAGCCACTTGCCATCTGAGTCAATGAGCGGTGCGGATTCAAATCCCCTACCAAAGCCACGCGGCACCGCTCAGCCGGCGGGGCAGAGGGTTTGAAATTCAAATCCCCCGCCCCACCAGCTGCAGGTCGCAAGGAGGGAAGTGTGTGGGCAGTGACTGTATGCTTGTATGTGTGTATGTGTGGGGGTCTGCGGGGCTGTGTGGGGGTAGGCGGGCCAGTAGTAGTCCCATCATATGGCTAATATGTTCAATGTAAAAAAAAACATCCATTACATATAACATACAACATATAACATACAGAACATACACAGAACATACAACACATAACATAGAGTACATACTCACCAATCACATAATTCCCCGAAGCCATCGATCTGTAATAAAAATAAAATAATAAAACAAACTATACATTACCTTTCCGCCGTAGTCCAGTGATTAACGAGTATCCCACGACGATCTCCAGTGTAGAACACTGACATCTGGTGATGTCAGCGCTCTACACCGCCTCTGCGATACACTGACAGCGGAGGAAATCCTCCGCTGTGTATATCGCTCCGCCGCCGGGAGAGAATGAGGTCACTTCCATTCATTTTCTCACTGGCAATGCTGGGTGAGAAAATTCCCACGCAGCATTGCCATAAAGTAAGAGAATGAATTCAGGTAACCTCAGTGATGCACTACAGGAGCCATTGTCTCCTGTCAGTGCATCACTGGGAGGCCCCATTGAACAGTGACATCACCTGATGTCACCGTCCTATAGGGAGATCGCCATGGGACATTCGATATTAATTGGACTGCATCAGACAGGGAGTATACGGTTGGTTTATTTTTTAACTTTTTATTACAGGAAAGCAAGGGTGTCGCTTTGACGTGCAATAAAAACGTGAAAATTGTGTTGTGTTTTATTTCATTAAAACACTTTATTTTATGTGTGTGATTTTTTTTAACCCTTTATTAATATATTAATATAAGATTAAAATAGAGAGGCGTCTTATTGACGCCTTTCCATTATTAACCGGCTTAATGTCACCTTACAATAGCAAGGTGACATTAACCCCTTATTAGCTTTTACCCCATATCCCACCACTACATGGAAGTGAGAAGAGAGGGGCTAAGTGCCAGAATTGGCTTCTTAGGCTATTAATATCAGCCAGCAGCTGTCTGCGTAGCCTTTCTGGCTATAAATTATTGGGGGACCCCACGTCATATTTTGGGGAGTCCCCCTATTTTTAGAGTTGAGACAAACAGGTAGGTCAGATTCAAAAAAGACAGACTTTTGCCAAAGTCGGGTTTCGCCGAGCGAAACTCAACCATAGCGTTAGATCGGCCATGCGTTCGGCGACCCGAGTGCCAAAGTCAGTTTTCCCATAATGCTTGAAGGGCCTTTTCTCAGCCAATGAGCAAGGACCAGACTGTAGGCAACATCATGACATGGGCAGCGGCCAGCACCATCTTAGAGAAGGGCATTGCAGTGATTGACTTGCTTTGTGTGGCGTCACAGTGCCCATAAAAGCCTTCACCGCCGACCGCCATTTTACTTCTGCCGATCTTAGCGTAGGGAGAGGTTGCTGACGCTGATTCTCAGTAGGGAGAGCGTTAGGCAGGAAAAAAACAATAATTCTTTGCTTGTTCTGATAGCGATTAGCTGTACAGTTAGTGTGCAGTGACGAGGAGGATTTTCTTCTGTGCAACAGCAGAGCTGATTATTAGGCTGCCTGCCAGTGAGAGGGGAGGAATTTCTTGTGTGTAGCAGCAGAGCTGATTATTAGGTTGCCTGCTACCTGTATTGCTGTGTATATACTGCTGTGCAGAGTGCTTTTTAACACAGCACCTACACAGCACTAATACTTTTGCTCTTTTTTTCTGCACAGTTACCGAGCGTTCATTTTTTCCCACACCGTATAGAGCTGTACGCTCCTCACACTACCCTGTACTGGCTGGTATCACGGACAAAAACATGCTGACTATCTGTGTGTGACTCCGGAAATATATACGGAGATTGAAATTTTCTCCAAAACCGTATACAGCTGGTATCTTCTGATACAGTGCCGTTTTTCTGGCTTGTGTATTACGGTCAAATCCATACTGAGAGAGCATCTGTGTGTGACTATAGAAATATATACGGAGATTTAATTTTTCCCCAAAACCGTAAACAGCTGGTATCTTCTGATACAGTACAGTTTTTCTGCCTTCTGTATTACGGTTAAATCCATACTGAGAAAGCGTGTGTGTGTGTCATGTGTGCATCGCCACGAAGATCGTCGCGGTTGCACATTCTGACTTCTCACAGCTGAGTTGCTGTTTCTTTGTGTTTGGCAGTTAGGGAGTTAATTCTGTCTGTGCTCAGTTCTGGGACTGGGTGCAGTTTCTACCGGCTGCAATTAATTATTTGTTGATTGGTTTCCTTTAAATCTCTGGTTGTCTGTGTTGGGAGTTGCCAGTGAAATTCTTCATGCAGACCACAGATAGGATTGTATCTGTATAGACTTAAGTTAAAGAGCTCCTTAGTTGTTTTAAGCTCACCTTGCTTAGAGTTTAATATCCCAGATCATTTATGTTCCTTCTGTGTTTGAGTGTGTATGAAGTCTGTGTTTTCTCCAGTCTGTCTTATATGTCTAATCTGTGCATTTAGCAGAGATCAGCCCATATCCCTTTGGTGGTAATCAGTATCCTTCTTAGGACTGATTACAGGGTTCAGGGACTGATAGGAGACAGGGTTAGGCTGGAGACTTGGACCTCTGAACCATTATCAGTACCTCCAAGGTGAGGGATTAGTTAGGACCCCAGTTTAGGGTCAGGTTAGACCCCCGGTCCTCCTCTTTCCTGTGACAGTGTATCAAGTCCTCAAGATTAACCCTGAGTTCAACGGATATCGTGTCAGGTAAATCTATTCTATATTTACATGCTGATGTTGCTAATCTATATGTTGTATAGAGTGTTGTTCTTTTAAGAATAGTTTACTGACATCGTACACATATCATAAGACCGCGTGACATTTTCACTGGCCTATAAAATTATTTCCAGTTGCCATGGATCCAGTAGCCCAGCTGGCTCTGCAGTTGCAGGGATTATCCATGGAGCTGACGGACATTAAGTCCAAAGTTTTGTCTCCCTCGGAGCAAACCAGATTTGAACCTAAAGTAGCTCTCCCGGACAGGTTCACTGGTGGGCGAGACAAATTTTTTACCTTCAGGGAAGCATGTAAATTGTATTTTCGGCTTCGGCCTCGATCATCAGGGAGTGAAGAGCAGAGAGTGGGAATTGTTATCTCGCTCCTACAAGGGGACCCTCAATCCTGGGCCTTCTCCCTTCCTCCGGGATCCCCGGCTCTACAGTCAGTAGATCGATTTTTTACTGCCCTGGGTTTGGTATATGATGACCCAGATCGGGTCTCTCTTGCTGAGACAAAATTACGTAAGATACAGCAGGGAGATCGTCCGGCGGAGGAATTTGCTTCTGAGTTCCGTAGATGGGCCACAGATACTCAGTGGAATGACCCAGCTCTTAGAAGCCAGTTTTGTCATGGGCTTTCTGACAAATTAAAGGACGTTTTGGCTCAGTATGATTCTCCTCCATCACTGGAGGCTGCTATGGCCCTAGCTATCCGTACTGATAGACGGCTCCGGGAGAGGTGCGAGGTAACTCCGCCCCCTGTTGTTACTCCACCTACTACTAAAGTCCCTTATGTTGAGGTTCCCCTTGTCTGTTCAGAGGAGCCTATGCAGTTGGGAGGGACATCATTTCGTAGGAGGGGATTGGCGGTACGCCGCAGGACTAGAAGGTGTTTCTTCTGCGGGAAAGAGGGACATTTTGTTGGGGGATGTCCATCCCGTGCCTTGTTGAGCAAAAAGTCGCCGGAAAACTGTTAATCCCAGGTTGTGTGGTGGACGACAACCTGGGAGTATGTATTTCGTTCGCTAGTTCTTCTCAGTTCCTTGTACCACTGGAGGTGGTGGTTGGTACGAGAGTGGAGAGATTTTCTGTTCTTCTTGATAGTGGGTCCGGGGCTAATCTGGTTGACGCTCAGTTTGCTCAGGCTCAAGGTATGCATCTGAGTGTATTGGTCAAACCGATCCCTATATTCTCCATTGACGCCAGGCCTCTCGGCCAAGGTAGCTTTGTTCATGAGGTTCATAACATTGACCTTCGGGTAGGGGCAATACATAGGGAACTATTATCTTGTTATGTGTTGTAGGGTCTACCTACTCCTATTGTGTTGGGACTTCCTTGGTTGGTTAAACATAACCCTGTGATTAATTGGCAGTCCAGAGATATAAGCCAATGGGGGGAGTTTTGCAAAAGTAACTGCATGAACACAGTCATCAGTGCGGTCGTGCCTAGTACTTTGCCTCCTTTTTTGGAGGACTTTGGGGATGTGTTCTCTGAGGAGGGGTGTCAGGAGTTGCCTCCTCATCGCGTGTATGACTGCTCTATTAATTTACTTCCTGATGCTAAGTTACCTAAAGCTAGGTTATATAACCTTTCTGGTCCTGAGAGGCAGGCTATGAAAGATTATATTTCGGAAAGTCTGGCCAAAGGGCATATTAGACCTTCATCTTCCCCAGTGGCCGCGGGGTTCTTCTTTGTGAAGAAAAAAGATGGAGGCCTACGCCCTTGCTTGGATTTCCGCGAACTTAATCGGATTACTGTTCGACATCCGTATCCACTCCCTCTGATTCCTGATCTCTTCAATCAAATTGTTGGCGCCAAATGGTTCTCTAAATTGGATCTCAGGGGGGCGTATAATCTGATTAGGATAAAAGAGGGGGATGAGTGGAAAACGGCGTTTAACACGCCGGAGGGACATTATGAGAACCTTGTCATGCCTTTTGGTCTGACTACTGCACTAGCAGTATTCCAACATTTTGTTAATGACATTTTTCGTCATCTGGTGGGGCTGTTTGTGGTCGTATATTTGGATGACATTTTAATTTACTCACCAGATCTTGTGTCTCACCAGGAGCATGTGAGACAGGTGTTGCAGATCTTGCGAGACAATAAACTATACGCCAAACTGGAAAAGTGTGTATTGCCGTACAGGAACTTCAGTTTTTGGGTTTCTTGGTATCAGCCTCCGGTTTCCGTATGGACCCTGAAAAGGTGAGAGCAGTGCTTGAATGGGATCAGCCAGAGGATCTTAAGGCTCTGCAGCGTTTTCTGGGGTTTGCTAACTACTACCGGAAATTATATTGTAATTTCTCATCTGTTGTCAAACCTCTCACTGACATGACAAGAAAAGGGACGGATTTTTCTAAATGGTCGGACAAAGCTTGCCAAGCTTTTTCCTCTTTGAAAAAATGTTTTGCTTCGGCACCCGTTCTCATCCAACCAGATGCATCACAGCCGTTCGTTGTGGAGGTGGACGCGTCTGACGTAGGGGTGGGTGCAATATTGTCCCAGGGTCCGTCCCCTGGTAAATGGCATCCGTGCGCTTTCTTTTCTAAAAAATTGTCGTCCGCCGAAAGGAATTATGATATCGGCAATAGGGAACTTTTGGCCATTAAGTTGGCTTTTGAAGAATGGCGTCACTTTTTGGAGGGGGCAGTCCACCCGGTCACCGTCATTACTGATCACAAGAACCTGCTGTATTTGGAATCTGCTAAGCGTCTGAATTCCAGACAAGCTCGATGGTCGTTGTTTTTTACCAGGTTTAATTTTGTTGTCACTTATCGCCCTGGATCTAAGAATGTTAAGGCGGATGCCTTGTCTCGCAGTTTCCCAGGGGCCGGGAAAATGGATGACCCGATTCCTATCCTTCAGGAGGGGGTGGTAGTGTTGGCTGTATGTTCTGAGCTTGAGGAGGAGGTGTTAGAGGCTCAGGGGGACGCCCCTGCAGGACCTCCAGGGAGACAAAAGGTTATTGAGGCACATCATAATTCTGCTTTAGCAGGACATCCAGGGAGTAAGGCTACTTTAGATCTCCTTTCTCGCCGGTTTTGGTGGCCTAACGTTAATAAAGATGTTTTAACTTTTGTCGCGTCCTGTGGGGTTTGTGCTCGCTCTAAGACCCCTCATACCCGTCCGTCTGGGACCCTCTTACCCTTGAAACTTCCGGAGCGTCCATGGACTCATTTGTCTATGGACTTCATCACGGACCTTCCTCAGTCGTCAGGGAAGACTGTCATACTGGTGGTTGTTGACAGGTTCAGTAAGATGGCACATTTCATTGCTCTTCCTGCCCTCCCTAATGCTAAAACTCTGGCGCAGGTGTTCATTGGGGAGATTGTGAGACTTCATGGGTTGCCTTCTGATGTGGTGTCAGATAGGGGGTCTCAGTTTGTGTCCAAGTTTTGGAGGGCATTTTGTTTACGTCGGGGGATGCAATTGTCATTTTCCTCGGCTTTTCATCCGCAGACCAATGGTCAGACAGAGCGTCTGAATCAAAGCCTAGAGACTTATCTTCGGTGTTTTGTCTCAGAGAACCAGGAGGACTGGTCTTCTTTCTTGCCTCTGGCAGAGTTCGCTCTTAACAACAGGCGGAGCGAGTCCACTGGTAAGTCCCCGTTTTTTGGGGCATATGGTTTTCATCCCCAGTTTTGTACATTCAATGGGGGGGCCCTTCTGGGGTTCCTGAGGAGGAGCGTTTCTCGCCGTCACTTGCTTCAGTGTGGAGAGGTGTATTGAATAATCTGAGTGCTATGGGGAACCGTTATAAACGTATGGCTGATAGGAGGAGAGTTTCTGGTCCAGATCTTAATGTGAACGATCTGGTATGGTTGTCTACCAGGAATATAAAACTTAAAGTTCCCTCCTGGAAGCTGGGCCCCAGATTCATCGGGCCGTACAGGATCAGTTCCATAATTAATCCTGTGGCATTTCGTCTGGACCTCCCTCCTACGTTTAAAATCCACAATGTGTTCCACAAGTCATTATTTAAGAGGTACGTGGCACCAGTCATACCATCACCTCTACCTCCTCCTCCAGTGGTGGTCAATGGTAACTTGGAGTTTCAAGTGTCAAAGATTATTGACTCACGTCTGAATCGCCGGTCCCTTCAGTACTTGGTGCATTGGAAGGGGTATGGTCCAGAGGAGAGGACGTGGGTTCCTGCGTCTGACATTAACGCAGATCGTTTGGTGCGGACCTTCCACAGAACTCACCCGGGCAAACCTGGCCCTGAGGGTCCGGAGGCCCCTCGTAGAAGGGGGGGTACTGTCATGTGTGCATCGCCACGAAGATCGTCGCGGTTGCACATTCTGACTTCTCACAGCTGAGTTGCTGTTTCTTTGTGTTTGGCAGTTAGGGAGTTAATTCTGTCTGTGCTCAGTTCTGGGACTGGGTGCAGTTTATCCCGGCTGCAATTAATTATTTGTTGATTGGTTTCCTTTAAATCTCTGGTTGTCTGTGTTGGGAGTTGCCAGTGAAATTCTTCATGCAGACCACAGATAGGATTGTATCTGTATAGACTTAAGTTAAAGAGCTCCTTAGTTGTTTTAAGCTCACCTTGCTTAGAGTTTAATATCCCAGATCATTTATGTTCCTTCTGTGTTTGAGTGTGTATGCAAGTCTGTGTTTTCTCCAGTCTGTCTTATATGTCTAATCTGTGTATTTAGCAGAGATCAGCCCATATCCCTTTGGTGGTAATCAGTATCCTTCTTAGGACTGATTACAGGGTTCAGGGACTGATAGGAGACAGGGTTAGGCTGGAGACTTGGACCTCTGAACCATTATCAGTACCTCCAAGGTGAGGGATTAGTTAGGACCCCAGTTTAGGGTCAGGTTAGACCCCCGGTCCTCCTCTTTCCTGTGACAGTGTATCAAGTCCTCAAGATTAACCCTGAGTTCAACGGATATCGTGTCAGGTAAATCTATTCTATATTTACATGCTGATGTTGCTAATCTATATGTTGTATAGAGTGTTGTTCTTTTAAGAATAGTTTACTGACATCGTACACATATCATAAGACCGCGTGACATTGTGTTACTCCTGAAATATATACGAAGATTTCAAATTACCCCAACACTGTATACAGCTGTACGCTACTGATACAGTACACTTTTTCTGCTTTTCATATTCTGGTGTAATGCATACTGAGCCTGTGAGTGTTAGGGATTGAGTTCCCACTTTTGCACAAGGGGAATCTCGAGCCATCCCCGCTGCGGTCCCCCATCCGTCTCTGTCCGAAGTGGAGTCTGCTCAGCAGAGACGTTGGTCCCAGCGTCTCGCCCAGTCTAATACTGTGCAGAGGATGACTGGTGCCTCCTCATGTCCTGCCATTGTAACCAGTGCAGGTCAGCGGCAAGCAGATGTAGTTGGGATTAAGTCCTGTGTGTTCCCTTCTGAGCATGCTCAGGGTAAGATCTCTCATAGGAGATCAGGGGTCACATGGTCGGGTACTGCAGCGACTCCCATTGGTCCTACGGGAAGGTCCTGAGGCTGCTTTAGTTCTGGAGCAACTTTCCCATTGGTCCTTTTCTGGAAGGTCCTGTAGCTGCTACTATAAAAGGTGGGCATGACCGCACGGCGGCGCGCTAGTATCAAATCTGTTACGTGCTTGCGCCAGTGTGGTCATGTATGCATGTGGTTAGGTCTGGCTGAAATAAGCCCCTAGAATACCGGCACCTCCGGTGAGGAGATTTTATGCAGGTTCAGGGCTCGGCTGAAAACGTCATTAGAATACCGGCTACTCCGGTGAGGAGATTATTGCTTGGGTTCTGATTGCATGACCACAGACTGCAACCCGCTTAGCAGTCATCTGTGTTCCCTGTGAGTCTAACAGGACACAGTCTTTGTTACAGCGGCTCTGTGAATTAACAGAGTCCGCTTATATCGCCATATAGTGCTACGGCGTTTACATCTGCGACTCTGCGGGATAAAAGATTTTGCTCATACTGCCTATTTACACCATTTTACTAGCAGCAGGCTCTGCCTGCACGGTGGACCCCGGACTGTGAACGCACCTCTGCTTAATATCTATTAGGTGCGTTCCGCAGGCCCCTAACAGTGATTGTGTGTGTTACTCCTGAAATATATACGGAGATTTAAAATTACCCCAACACTGTGTACAGCTGTACGCTACTGATACAGTACACTTTTTCTGCTTTTCATATTCTGGTCTACTCCATACTGAGCCTGTGAGCATCTGTGTGTTACTCCTGAAATATATACAGAGATTTTAAATTACACCAACACTGTATACAGCTGTACGCTACTGATACAGTACACTTTTCTGCTTTTCATATTCTGGCGTAATCCATACTGAGCCTGTGAGCGTGTGTGTTACTCCTGAAATATATACGGAGATTTAAAATTACCCCAACATTGTACACAGCTGTACGCTACTGATACAGTACACTTTTTCTGCTTTTCATATTCTGGTCTACTCCATACTGAGCCTGTGAGTGTGTGAGTTACTCCTGAAATATATACGGAGATTTAAAATTACCTCAACACTGTATACAGCTGTACGCTACTGGTACAGTACACTTTTTCTGATTTTCATATTCTGGTGTAATCCATACTGAACCTGTGAGTGTGTGTTACTCCTGAAATATATACGGAGATTTAAAATTACACCAACACTGTATACAGCTGTACGCTACTGATACAGTACACTTTTTCTGCTTTTCATATTCTGGTCTACTCCATACTGAGCCTGTGAGCGTGTGTGTTACTCCTGAAATATTTACGGAGATTTAAAATTAACCCAGCACTGTATACGGCTGTACGCTTCTGATACAGTACATTTTTTTGCTTTTTATATTCTGGTCTAATCCATACTGAGCCTGTGAGAGTCTGTGTCTGTTACTCCGCAAAAATATACGGAGATTAAAATTTTCCACCCTCATCGTATACAGCTGTACGCTTCTGATTCAGTATCATATAGCTGCTGGTATTTTTGGTACATTTTCACAAACATGAGGAAGTATGGTTGAAGAGGCCGCAGACGTGGCCATGGGGGGCCACATGGTACTGATGGTGGTGGTGGTGGTGCATCTGCTGGTAGTGCCAAAAGCACAATAGCACCTAAGGCAGGAGGTGTTGCGCCTGCCCCATCGTCTGGCTCCAGAAGGCCTGGAGGGCTCCCTTTTCTGGGACTACGTAAACCGCTTTTAAAGCCGGAGCATCAGGAATAGGTTTTGGCTTACATTGCCGAAACCGCCTCCAGCTCTATCGCCTCCTCTTCTGAGTTTCAAAAACTCCAAGCTCTGAGTCGTCAGTGCAGGCTTCTGGTCAGGAACAACCCCTTTCCTTGTGTCCTTCACCCCCACCAAAAGGAAAGGATGTGGCAGGCCACACTTCAGAATGCTCCATGGAGCAATTTTCACATACCATGCCTGGGTTATCAAGTCAAATCCTGAATTTCCCAGTTCAACATGAATCTGACATGGAGTGCACTTATGCAGAGCCACTGCTATATGACTGTGCAGGTACATTCAACCAGAGCACTACATTGCGCTCGCAGTCTACTGAGCCAGAATGTGTCCCTGATGAAACTCAGATGCCCCTTCCTGCATACTATACCACCTTACAAGTAATGACACAGAGGAAGGTGCAGATGAAATTGAAGAGGAGGTGATGGATGACCCAGTTGTTGACCAGTTGGCTGTAGGCGTTTGACTCTCCTCCTCCTCCAGAAGCGAAAGCTCATCAACAGAGCGCAGTCACACGAGCACTCCATCCGCAACTGCCAGTGTTGCACACGAGGTGTCCCACTATCGAACAGCTAGTGGTAAGCATCAGCAGGCTGTTTTAAAAATTATGTCTAAGGGCGACAACAGACTCACCGCGGAGGTACTGGCCAACTACTTGCAGCGAGAAGCTGAGTCATGGCCAGGCAGTATACATCTTTAGCCAGGCAAGGTAGTCAGTGATAACGGCCGTAATTTTGTGTGGCCATAGCCCTGGCAAAACTCAGACACATTCCATGCCTAGCTCACACCTTGAACCTGGTGGTGCAGTGCTTCTTAAATAATTATCCTAAGTTAACAGCCCTGCTCCATAAAGTGCGAAGACTGTGCTTGCACATCCTTCGCTCGCCCATAGACTCCAGTCGTGTGTAGAGGCTGCAGCAATCGCTCCACCTCCCCAAGCACCGCCTAATCATAGACGTTGCAACAAGGTGGAACTCCATCATGCACATGGTTGAGAGGCTGTGCGAACAGAGGCAGGCTGTAATGCATTTATGGGAGGATACACGGGCAGGCAGTTTGAGGGCAGACATGGAGTTGTCGGGTGTGCAGTGGTCAAAGCTGAAAGACCTCTGTAAAGTCCTTCAGTGTTTTGAGGAATGCACACTGCTGGTAAGCGCATAAGCATGAGCATCCCACTTATGCGTCTGCTCATGCAAACTTTGACGCACATTAAGGATTAGGCGTCTGCAGCGGAATAGGAAGAGGAGGAAGAGGGAAGCCTTGATGAAAGTCAGCTATTGTCTACTCAGGGAACTGTCCTGGACGAGGTGGAGGAAGAAGAGGAAGAGGATGAGGGGGATGATTATTTTGGGGAGGAGGATGCTTCTCAGGAGGCAAGAGAAAATATTGGATTGCCAAGTTCAGGTCCATGGTTTGTGCGTGACTGGAGGAATGTGGATTTGTCAGAAAGTGCTCCTCCACCCACCACTGGCAGTGTATCACTGACACCTGTAACATTGGCCCACATGTGTGATTATGCCTTGCGGATCCTAAAAAGGGATCCCCGCATTGCCAAAATTATGAAGGATGACGACTACTGGTTCGCCAGCATCCTCGATCCACGCTATAAAGGCAAATTACAGAACATCATGCCACAGGACAACCTAGAGCTAATATTGGCGAACAAGCAAGCAACTCTGGTAAACCGTTTGTTAGAGGCATTCCCAGCAAACAGCAGCGGTGCAGGTTCTACCTCGAGCTGTACTGGGCCAAATGGAAGAGGTGTTCGTGGTGCACACAGCCGAAGTGGAGTTGGAGACAGGGGTTTCATGACCATGTTGTGGACTGATTTCTCCATGACAGCTCACAGACCTGGTAATACTGAATCTATAGCAAAAGACAGGAGACAGCAGTTGTCAACTATGGTTAAAAATTACTTCTGCTCCCCTATCGATGTTCTCCCTCACAGGTCATTCCCCATTGACTACTGGGCCTATAAACTGGACACCTGACCTGAATTGGCACAGCCGGGTGTCAGCTGATTATCGCAGCTGACACCCGGCACTATGTGCCAGGAGCGGTCACGGACTGCTGTGCACACTGTGAGAGCAGCGATCTGGTATTATACAGTAATGTCCCACCCTGGTACAAAGAAAAAAGTAAAAAAATAAAACAAACATGTAAAAAAAATTCCAAAATAAAAGGAAAAAAAATATTCCCCAATAAATTAATTTCTTCATGTAAATAAAAAAAACAAAACAATAAAAGTACACATATTTGGTATCACCGCATCCTAACGACCCGCTCTAAAGAACTGCCCAATTATTTACCCCTTTAATGAACCCCTTAAAAAAAAAAAAAAAAATCAGTGCATTATCAACATACCTCCGAACATAAAGTGGAATAACACGTGATCAAAAAGACAGACATAAATAAACATGATACGGCTGAAAACGTCATCTTGTCCCGCAAAAAATCAGCTGCCATACAGCGTCATCAGCAAAAAAATAAAAAAGTTATAGCTCGCAGAATAAAGCGATGCAAAAATAATTATTTTTTACATAAAATAGTTTTTATTGTATAAAAGCGGCTAAACATAAAAAAAGATATAAGTGAGGCATCACCGTAATTGTACTAACCCGAAGAATAAAACTGCTTTATCAATTTTACCACACGCGGAACAGTATAAACGCCTCCCCAAAAGAAATTCATGAATTGCTGGTTTTTGTTCATTCTAACCCCCCAAAAATCGAAATAAAAAGCGATCAAAAAAGGTCACATACTCAATAATGGTACCAATAAAAACGTCAACTCGTCCCACAAAAAATAAGATCTCACATGACTCTGTAGGCCAAAATATGCAAAGATTATAGCTCTCTAAATATGGAGATGCAAAAACTATTTTTTGCAATAAAAAGCGTCTTTTAGCGTGACAGCTGCCAATCATAAAAACTCGCTATAAACAGTAAATCAAACCCCCCTTTATCACCCCCTTAGTTAGGGAAAAATAATAAAATAAAAAAAATGTATTTATTTCCATTTTCCCATTAGGGTTACGCCCTGTGCATGCGTTGCGGATTGCGCTGAGTATCCGCAGCAGTTTTGGCGCTGCGGATCCGCAGCAGAACTGGACGGCATGTACAGTACAATGTTAGTGAAGCAAAAAAAAAAAAAGCTGTGCACATGATGCGGAATTTTCCGCGTGGATTTGGTGCGGTTTGAAAACCGCAGCATGTCAATTCATTGTGCGGATTCCGCAGCGATTTTTCACCTCTTCCCTTATAGGTGTAAAACCGCAGGCAAATCCGCAAAAAAATGCGGCAAAACCGCAGTAAATCAGCGCTAAAACGCAGGTCGTTTTACCTGCAGTTTTAGCGAAATCCGAGCGGAAAAATCCGCAAGTAAATCCACAACGTGTGCACGGGGCCTTAGGGTTAGGGTTAGGGTTGCGGCTAAAGTTAGGGTTAGGGTTGGAGCTAAAGTTAGGATTAGGGTTAGGGTTGTGATTAGGGTTAGGGGTGTGTTAGGGTTAGGTTTGTGGTTAGGGTTATGGTTAGGATTGGGACTAGGGTTAGGGTGTGTTGGGGTTAGGGTTGGAGTTAAAATTGGGGGGTTTCCGCTGTTTAGGCACATCAGGGGCTCTCCAAATGTGACATGGCGTCTGATCTCCATTCCAGCCAATTCTGCATTGAAAAAGTCAAACGGTGCTCCTTCACTTCTGAGCTCTGCCATGCGCCCAAGCAGTATTTTGCCCCCGCATATGAGGTATCAGCATACTAAGGACAAATTGCACAATAACTCTTGGGGTCCAATTTCTTCTGTTACCCTTGGGAAAATAAAAAATTGGGGGCGAAAATATCATTTTTGTAAAACAAAATGTTTTTTTTTATTTTACGGCTGTACCTCATAAACTTCGGTGAAGCACTTGGTGCTTCATAGCGCTCACCACTAGTGTTGAGCATTCCGATACCGCAAGTATCGGGTATCGGCCGATATTCGCCGTATCGGAATTCCAATACTTAGTTCCGATACTTTTCCTATATCGTATACCGAATCGGAAGTTCCCATAATTCTTTGAGAGGCAGTGTGATTTTATTCAGCCAATGAGGATTCCTAAGAAGTGTGGGCACATCCTGTAATGCTGCGGTCACGTTAACTAATGGCATGGCTGTGATTGGATGCTGAAATGAAGTCAGAATGCACTATAAAAGGCGCTGCCGCCATTTTAGCGTCACTGTGCTGTGAATTCAGTTAGGGACAGAACGCTGCTCTGCTGACTCTGAAGGACAGTTCCAGATATCGTTTTTGTGAATTGTTCTGTAGGCAGGCTATTTGAGAAACCGCTTTGTAATTCATCCTTTTTCCTTGCAGTGTTGTTTTCACAGCTCTGTGCAAGGTGTGTGTGTGAGTGCAGGTGACGCTGCAGTTTGCTCTGCATCCAACGCTGTTTGTAGTCATCTGCACGTGTCACTCACTGACTCTTTTTTTTTTTTTATTTTGTGGAATTGGTGCTGCTCCATTCAATTAAAATTAACAGTGCTCTATTAGTGTGACGCGCTTCCATCCGTATACAATACATTGGTTGCAAACACTATAGAAGTACACAAAGGAGCCTTTCACAGCTAGTGAACAGTTGTGTGCAGTGTTCACTGTAGTCTGTGAGGTTTTCATTTTTTGAGTGCAGATCATGCTCCAGTTAGTTCTTCAACCACTGCTGGTTGTAGTCTGCTGAGCGTGTGTCACTGCCTCATCCTTGACATTTTTCTCTAATTGGTGCTGCTCCATTCTAATTTAAAAAAATCAAATCTATTAGTGTGACGCGCTTCCATCCGTATACAATACATTGGTTCCAAACACTATAGAAGTACACAAAGGGGCCTTTCACAGCTAGTGAACAGTTGTGTGCAGTGTTCACTGTAGTCTGTGAGGTTTTCATTTTTCGAGTGCAGATCACGCTACAGTTAGTTCTTCAACCACTGCTGGTTGTAGTCTGCTGAGCGTGTGTCACTGCCTCATTCTTGAAATTTTTCTTTAATTGGTGCTGCTCCATTCTATTTCAAAAAACTCAAATCTATTAGTGTGACGCGCTTCCATCCGTATACAATATATTGGTTGCAAACACTATAGAAGTACACAAAGGGGCCTTTCACAGCTAGTGAACAGTTGTGTGCAGTGTTCACTGTAGTCTGTGAGGTTTTCATTATTTGAGTGCATATCACGCTACAGTTAGTTCTTCAACCACTGCTGGTTGTAGTCTGCTGAGCGTCTGTCACTGCCTCATCCTTGACATTTTTCTCTAATTGGTGCTGCTCCATTCTATTTCAAAAACTCAAATCTATTAGT
>JARQOD010011141.1:0-24599 GCA_033576555.1 Oophaga sylvatica
AGCTACGGATGGCTTTACACATAGCTCTAACAGAGGTGACCTGATGCCACTTTTTCCTCCTACCATTTTACCTTGAAATTGAGTTAGGTTGTCAATATGAACATCCCTAAATCACCAATATTAAAGCACCACTCCAGCTTGTTTTTTTTATTATTGCGGCGCTGGCGTGGTGCTACTAATGTAAGGTGCCGTTACTCTTATACTCACCACACATCGTCTTCAGCTGTTCCCGATGCGGCTCCGGTCCTGCACCGCCTTCATATGACACCAACTTCTGACTGACCAAAAGTCAAAAGGTAAAGGTCACAAGTTCTCAATGTAAGTCTATGAAAGCATTGTTCTGGTGTCTCATAGACTTACATTGAGTAGTGAATTCCGGATTGCTCCAGCAAACGCTGGAGAAATTCGGCAGGTCACGACCTGCTAGAGACCGACCGGAGCGATGGCACTAGAAGAAAATGGCAGTTGGTAAGTATAAGACTATGGGCAGGGAACTTAGATTAGTGGCACCACTCCAGCTCTGAAAAAAAATTCACATATGGTGCTTTAAAGGGAACTTGTCACCCCCCCAGGCATTTTTAAGTAAAAGAGCCACCTTCAGCTGCATAAGGCAGCAGTCTGTGAAGGTGGCTCTTTTTTTCTGGTCCCATGCAACGCTGAAATATATAGTTTTAAAACTAGGTTCCCATACCTTAAATGCGTCCCTGAGGTATGGCCTCTTCCCCTGACTCATCCTCCCCCCAGCCGTCCATCAACCCCCTTCAGCGTCACCGCGCCTCCTCCAAACTTGTTTTTCTTTCATTTCGTTTCTGTGGGGCGCCTGCACTGTTGTAACAGTCCTCGGGCAGTGCGCGCTGCCCGGGAACTGTCAGAAGACTATTGCGCCTGCGTCTTTGTCTTTCCCCAGATCCCTCCCAGCAGTGTGTTATCATGTATTCACACTGCGGGGCTGGCAATCTGGCGCCTGCGCAGTCTACATGTTTAGCTGCACCTGCCCCCTTCTCCCAGTCCCTCCACTTTCATTTTTAGGCCGGCGTCACACTGGCGAGTGTGATGCGAGTAAGTCGCACGACTTTCTCGCATCAACACCCGGCACGGCCGCCCGCTCTCGGATCCGAGTGTGCAGCTGCATGTATTTCTATGCAGCCGCACACTCGGGTCCGAGGGTGGGCGGCCGTGCCGGGTGCTGATGCGAGAAAGTCGTGCGACTTACTCGCATCACACTCGCCAGTGTGATGCCGGCCTCATACCCTGTGCGGCGTCAGCTGGTGGCAGGCGCAGCTAAACATGTAGACTGCGCAGGCGCCAGATTGCCAGCCCCGCAGTGTGAATACATGATAACACACTGCGGGGAGGGATCTGGGGAAAGACAAAGACGCAGGAGCGATAGTCTGCTGACAGTTCCCGGGCAGCGCGCACTGCGCATGCCCGAGGACTGTTACAACAGCGCAGGCGCAACACAGAAACGAAATGAAAAAAAAAACAAGTATGGAGGAGGCGCGGTGACGCTGAAAAGGGTTGATGGGGGGATGATGAGTCAGGGGAAGAGGCCATACCTCAGGGACGCATTTAAGGTATGGGGACCTAGTTTTAAAATCATATATTTCAGCGTTGCAGGAGACCAGAAAAAAAAGAGCCGCCTTCACAGACTGCTGCCTTAGTGCTGCTGAAGGTGGCTCTTTTACTTAAAAATGCCGGGGGGGGGGGGGGGGTGTGACAAGTTCCCTTTAAATACCACATATCAACAATCATACACTGCACTGGTTAGTAGTGTTGGCATGTGGAGGACATGCAAGAAATAATCAGTACTCCTTTATTGCTGACACATAAGTGCTTGCTGACAATATCCACCTGAGCATCACCCTTAGGCCACGTTCACACGCTCAGTATTTGGTCAGTATTTTACCTCAGTATTTGTAAGCTAAAACCAGGAGTGGGTGATAAATACAGAAGTGGTGACGTGTTTCTATTATACTTTTCCTCTGATTGTTACACTTTTGATTTTGGCTTACAAATACTGATGTCAAATACTGACCAAATACTGAATTTGTGAATCTGACATTAATGTTGTAAAATGTCCCTCCTATCCACTTTTTCTAGCTTTTATTTTCCTTTCTCCAGTTTAAGATACCTGATTTTTTCACTTTGTCATTTCTTTATTCCTACCTTTGTATTAAGATCAACAACTTTTTGATGCTCCTCAGGCTTCCTAACATATTACACTCAATAAGAAGTTATTTTGTTAACAAGCCTACTTGAGTATTTTATATGCTTTTTTGCTTAAGTCATTTTTTAACACTGTGTGAGTATGCAGCTGGACAGATACTCCATAGGAAATATGCGTTACTTATTTGGTTAACCTCAATGATGTGAAACCCAGAGAGCAGGCTCTGGTAGGTATAGCACTGAGAGGTTTTTAATGGCCCGGATTTCTGGGTTCGGGTCTTAGGAGCAGCTAGAAGAGCTAAATGGGACTGACTGCTTCCATACCTTCAATCTAGCCTAGGCAGCACATTTAAAAGGCAGTTTAATTGCCTCAGTAGTGGCTGTGAGTGGAGGTAGAAAGACCTCTGGTGTTGTTTCGTCTCTGCCAGAGACTAAGGGCCCTGTCACACATAGCGACACACCAGCGATCCCGACAACGATATGCACTTGTCAGGATCGCTGGTGTGTCGCTACATGATCGCTGGTGAGCTGCCAAACAGGCAGCTCAGGCAGCGATCAGGACAGCGACACTGCGGGTAACGTCGCTTAGTTACGCGCAGTGTACGTTGGATACCAGCCCACTGGTGCAGGGAGCTGGTAACCAAGGTACACATCGGGTTTCCAGGCACTGCGCGGGACCTGGAAACCCGATGTGTACCTTGGTTACCAGCTCCCCTGCAGCAGCGCACTGGTATCCAACGTACACATCGGGTTTCCAGGCGCCGCCCGGCGCCTGGAAGCCCGATGTATACCTTGGTTACCAGCTGATCGCTGGTCTCCTGCCTGCCACACACAGCGATGCGTGCTGGCCAGCTGGAGACCAACGATCAAAAAAATGTCCAGGACATTCAGCGACGATCAACGATACCCAGCAGGGGGGCTGATCGTCGCTGAATGTCACACACAGCGATATCGCTGGGGAGATCGCTGCTGCGTCACAAAACTGGAGACTGTTATGATTTGGTAGCTGAGGAGTGCAGGCAAAAAAGGCAATACACCAGAGCAGTTGGAATCTATGAGATTGCAGTACCCTGACTAACCACCACAACTAGAGGCAGCCGTGGAGCGTTCCTACGTTGGTCCTAGACGCCTCGTCACAGCCTGAGAAACTAACTACACCTAAAGAGAGAAATAGGAAAGCTATCTGCCCCGGAGCAGAACCCCAAAGATAATAGAAAGCCCCCAAACATGTAATGGCGGTTAGACAAGATGAAATACTGACATAGAAAGAAAATAGTATGAGCAAACGCTGGGGCCCAAACTAACTAAATAGAAAAGGATAGGAAGGGTACTTACTGCAATCCCAGAAAACCCTGAAAAGCACCAACTCTACTAATTTCAAAAACACCTGAGATCACACGACCTCTTCCACCTAAATTAGTTCTCTGGTGTAACAAAATCAAAACAGCAGCCACTGAAAAAACTGGAAAAAGCAAAAGTACAAACATCAGTGGCTGAACTAAACTGAGAGGGCAAAAGCCCCCGGAGGGGACCCTGAATGCCCACACAGAAGTGCAGGACAAAATGCAAAAATATAGCACAAAAACAAAAAGAAGAAAATGTCTTATCTGTTAGCAGGAGATGCAGACACGACACAGCAGGCTACAAGGGAAACAGGAATGAAGGATTCAGACCAGAACAATTGATCACCGGCAACCCTGATGGGAAAGTGACTCCCTTATATAAGATCAATCAGTAACACCTGATTCCCAGTCCTCACAATCTTCACTGGACAGACCAGCACCGCTTGTAACCACCAGAGGGAGCCTCTGCTCAGAACTCATCTCAAACCCATTCACAACAGTACCCCCCCTTGAGGAGGGGTCACCGAACCCTCATTTGAGCAACCAGGTCGGTCAGGATGAGTTCTATGATACGCACGGATAAGTCTCCTAGCATGGATGTCCGAAGCAAACACCCAAGAATTGTCTTCCTGACCATAACCTCTCCATTTAACCAAATACTGGAGTTTCCGTCTAGAAAAACGAGAATCTAATATTTTCTCAACCACATACTCCAGATTGCCCTCAACCAAAACAGGGTCAGGAGGCACAGCAGCAGGAACCACTGGCTCAACAAACCTCTTCAACAAGGACTTGTGGAACACGTTATGGATCTTAAATGTCCCTGGAAGAAGCAAACGAAAAGAAACAGGATTAATAATCTCCATGATCTTATAAGGTCCAATGAACCTAGGCTTAAATTTAGGAGATGCTACTCTCATAGGAATATTCTTTGAGGACAACCAGACCAAGTCCCCCACTTTAAACCGAGGACCATCAGTCCTATGCCGGTTAGCAAACCGCTGGGCCTTCTCCTGAGAGAGGGACAACCTCTCCACTACCTGGTCCCAAATCTGTTGCATACGCTCCACAACAGAGTCAACACCTGGACAGACAGAAGCCTCCGTCTGTCCTGAAGAAAATCGAGGGTGAAACCCAGAATTACAGAAAAACGGAGACATCAAAGTGGCAGAGCTAGCCCTATTATTAAGAGCAAACTCAGCCAAAGGCAAAAAAGAGACACAGTCATCCTGATCAGCAGACACAAAGCATCTTAGATAAGTCTCCAATGTCTGGTTTGTTCTCTCAGTTTGACCATTGGTCTGAGGATAAAATGCCGAGGAGAAAGACAATTGAACACCCAGTTTAGAACAAAAAGTCCTCCAAAATCTGGAAACAAACTGGACTCCTCTGTCAGACACAATGTTCTCAAGAATGCCGTGTAAACGAACCACGTGCTGAAGGAACAACGGCACCAATTCAGAGGAGGAAGGCAACTTAGGTAATGGCACAAGATGTATCATTTTGGAAAACCTATCACAAATTACCCAGATGGTGGTCATTCTCTGAGAAACAGGAAGGTCGGAAATGAAATCCATAGAGATATGGGTCCATGGTCTCTTGGGCACAGGCAATGGCATCAACAAACCACTAGAGCAGAGAGCAAGGCTTGGAGCGAGAGCAAGTCCCGCAGGACTGCACAAATTCCCTGACATCACGAGACAAGGTAGGCCACCAAAAGGACCGACTAACCAAGTCTCTGGTACCAAAAATTCCGGGATGCCCAGCCAATGCGGAACAATGAATCTCAGACATCACACTCTTTTTCCACTGGTCCGGGACAAACAACTTTCCAACAGGGCAGCACTCGGGCCTATCCTCCTGACATCCCTCCAGAGCAAGTCTCAAATTGGGCGAGATGGCGGAAAGAACTACACCCTCTTTCAAAATAACAGAAGGATCAGATAACTCAGGAGAGTCCGCAAGGAAACTCCTCGAGAGGGCATCCGCCTTAACATTCTTAGTGCCAGGAAGAAAGAAAACCACAAAATTAAAACGTGTGAAAAACAAGGCCCACCTGGCCTGTCTAGGATTGAGTCGCTTGGCAGATTCCAGATAGACCAGATTCTTATGGTCCGTAAGGACCACCACCTGATGTTTGGCTCCCTCCAGCCAATGTCTCCACTCTTCAAAAGCCCACTTCATGGCCAATAACTCCCGATTACCCACGTCATAATTACGTTCAGTAGGAGAAAATTTTCTAGAGAAAAAGGCACAAGGGTTACTCTTAGAGGTCTCTGGATCTTTTTGGGACAAAACGGCACCTGCCCCAATTTCAGAGGCATCAACCTCCACCTGAAATGGCAGAGAAACATCAGGCTGCCGTAGAACAGGAGCAGAAGTGAATCTCTGCTTAAGTTCCTGAAATGCAGAGACTGCCTCAGGAGGCCAATTCACCACATCAGAACCCTTTCTGGTCAAATCAGTTAATGGTTTAACAATAACCGAGAAATTACCAATAAATTTACGATAAAAATTGGCAAAACCCAAAAATCTCTGAAGAGCCTTTAATGAAGTAGGTTGGACCCAATCACTGATGGCCTGAACCTTGACCGGGTCCATTTCAATAACAGATGGGGACAAAATGAATCCCAGAAATGAGATCCTCTGTACGCCAAAAAGACACTTTGATCCCTTCACATACAGAGCATTCTCTCTCAAAATCTGGAATACAGTTCAAACATGTTTCACATGAGAGTCCCAGTCATTAGAAAAAATCAAGATATCATCCAAATAAACAATCAGAAATTTGTCCACAAAATCCCTGAAAATGTCATTCATGAAGGACTGGAAAACGGAAGGAGCATTAGTGAGCCCAAAGGGCATCACTAGGTACTCAAAATGCCCTTCAGGGGTATTGAATGCCGTCTTCCATTCATCCCGTGCTTAATGCGAATAAGGTTATACGCCCCCCTGAGGTCAAGCTTGGTAAACCAAGTAGCGTTTTTCACCCTAGAAAACAGGTCAGAAATCAAGGGTAACGGGTATTGATATTTCACAGTAATATTGTTCAAGAGACGATAATCAATACACGGCCTTAATGAACCATCCTTTTTGGCCACAAAGAAAAAACCGGCACCTAAGAGTGAAGAGGATGGTCTGATATGACCCTTCTCCAATGATTCCTTGATATAAGACCGCATAGCCTCATGTTCAGGTACAGACAAGTTAAAAAGGCGACCTTTAGGGAATTTACTACCCGGCACTAATTCAATAGCGCAGTCATAGCTCCTATGGGGAGGCAAGGATGCAGATTTACTTTCGCTAAACACATCAGAAAAATCAATCAAAAAGTCAGGAACATCCTGAGCCTGGGGGGAGGCAGAAAAAACAGGAGTGTGGGTATTAACACACTGGCAGCCCCAACTGGTTACAGACACAGATTTCCAATCCAAAACAGGATTATGAGACTGTAACCAAGGGAAACCCAGCACGATAATGTCATGCACATTATACAGAACCAAAAATTTGCAGCACTCCTGGTGATCAGGTTCAACCCTCATTATCACCTGAGTAGAAAACTGGGGTTTATTCTCAGCCAAAGGGGTAGAATCGATCCCCAGTAGGGGAATAGACTTCTGTAGGGGTATCAAGGGAAACCCACAACGTTTAGCAAAATCATAATCCATCAGGTTAATAGCTGCTCCAGAATCAACGAAAGCCTGAGCAGAAAATGAGGACAGAGAGCATATCAGAGTGACAGTTAATAAAAACTTAGTCTGAACACTACCCAAGACAACTGAGCGTGCAAAACGTCTTCCCCGCTTAGGGCAGATTGAAATAGCATGAGAGGCATCACCACAGTAGAAACATAACCCATTGCGCTTTCGAAACTCATGACGCTGTGCCCCAGACACCACTCTATCACACTGCATGGGTTCAGAAGCTGGTTCACAAGGCAACACCATACCACGCATACTTCTCCGCTCACATAAACGTCTGTCAATTTGAATCGCTAATGACATAGAATCATTGAGACCAGAGGGGACAGGGAATCCCACCATAACATCCTTTACATTATCTGACAGACCCTTCCGGAAAAGGGCTGCCAAAGCGTCGTCATTCCATTTGGTCAGGACTGCCCACCTACGGAATCTCTGACAGTATAACTCAGCGTCATAAAGCCCCTGATTTAATGCCAACAAGGCTTTTTCAGCTTGATCAGTGACATTAGGCTCATCGTACAATAACCCCAAAGCCTGAAAAAATGCATCAACATCACTCAAAACAGGATCCCCAGGTGTCAGGGAAAAAGCCCAATCCTGAGGATCGCCGCGCAGGAGAGAGATGATAATTTGAACCTGCTGCGCTACGTTCCCTGAGGACTTAGATTTTAAGGCAAAAAACAATTTACAATTATTTTTGAAATTCTGAAACTTAGCTCGATCCCCTAAAAACAAATCTGGCATGGGAAACCTAGGTTCCACAACAGGCAACCTAGCAAGATATGCAGCAATATTCTGAACCTTAGTGGTGTCGAGGTAAAATATAATTTTTCTACTTTAATACTTTCATATTATGTATATATTTCTATTTTTGTACCTTATATGACGTTTATAAGCTAGCTTCCATTTTGTGTATTCAAACAATAAGCTTTCCTTGCTACGTGGCATATAAGCTTTCCTTACTACGTGACATTTAGCTAAAGACCCATCTCTGGAATATGTAACTGGATCCTGAATTCCAAGAGGATTGCATCAGCCAGAAGTTACATCATTCGGGAGCTGAGCTGAGCTGAAGGAACGGTGGAACCAATCCAGATGTTAGAATACTATACATATCCATATATGGCTATACTGTTTCTCTTTAGGTGCCCCTCACTCCACCCTGATATGCATACTATATAACTTTGTGCTTGTAATAATAAAGATCAGAAATTGCTGAGAAAGCTGCGTCATAGTAGTCTCTGGAGCATGTATTGAGTATGAAGCAGTCTGTTGTTCTGATTCATTCTCTGATGGTCGACCCTTGCTCATAGCCTGAATCTGGAGTGACTGGAGGACGAGTGGTCTGTCTCTATGACCCCGACAATTGGCGCCTAACACGTGGGGCCGTGGATTGCCGCCCGTCCGGACCCGTCCCGAGGACTTTGCGGTGGTGCCCGCGGTGACTGAGTGCGAGGACTGCAGCCTCCGTTGAACACGGTAAGTTGGGATCATATACTTTATATGCGTCCCACTTGCCTGTGTGTCAGTCACTGTTTGGTCCTGTCGTATTGTCCATTTGGGTCTGGAGGGGTGACTGGTTGAGTGGTGAGACCAAGGGCAATCCCACGCCACGAACCAGCAAGTCTGACCGAGTGACGTTGCATGCCTGCACGTTCTCGTGAAAATTACCACGTTCCTCCTCCTCCAGTCACTGTACTTTTATGCCGATAGTTGTCTCCCGTGATTATTTGGTAGTGTCTAAATTTCTAGCATTTTATAGAGAATTGTGGGAGGGGTGCGCATACCTAAATTTTGCTAGGAGACAAATGGAGGGGGTTCTCTTTGTCTTGGACAAATGGAGGGGGTACTCTTTGTCTAACCCGGGAAGTCTCATTAGGAGAAGCCCAGGTGTCAGCATATGGAGGGGGACTCTGTGCTGTGTAGAGTGTCACGGTGTACTGCGCTGTAACGTCACCATCCACAGTTAGGGAAGGGACAAATAGAGGAGGACTCTTTGTCTTGTCAGTGTATTGAGGGGGACTCTGCAGTGACGGGTGGTGACCTGCGAGTGACGCCGGTGGTCTGAGTCGCGACAGATCATTACACTCTGTTAATATTATGATGCGCATGTTTAAATCAAACAAAACCCACAAGTTAGAGGGTGGTGCTTTGGGAGTGGTTGAATTGATGGAATCACGTGGAGGCAAGAAGGCTGTTAAGAATGAGCTTGCCGAGTACAGGCAGGCTTCAGCCTTCAGTGTGGAAAGACTTTGTCGCACAGAATGAGGGAAAGTTGAGAGATCAGGGGCTCTTGTATCAAGCCCAAGCACATTTAAGAGTAGTAAATGATTTGAAAGTTGAGGGTTGGAAAGAGGTAGATGGAATAAGGAGGTTCGGAAAGTGCTGAGCCTTTGTTCGGATATGTAAAATGCTCTGCATATGATCTTGTTGATGTAACTAAAATGGCCGCTCCAAGCCCTCGGCCACCGCCCTATAATGGTGCCGATCTCAGAACAAAGGGAGGTTGGACTTGTCATGTGTGTGGTGAACAGAATCCGCCCTGGGCGGAGACCTGCCGTGTTTGTGGGGCGGGTCGCTCCTGGTGTAATGCCCAGCCCATCGCCCCTCCCACACCCAGCGGCCATTTTGGTAAACCCAGTGGCCATCTTAATACACCTGGAAATGACCAACACCCCATCTCCTCCGGCGGCCATCTTGGGACACCCAAGCACACCCAGTCAGGCCTATATCCCTTGCTGATACCAACCAGGGCCTACTACCAGCCCCTGTGCAGGCCACAGCTCCCAATATGGCACCAGATGCAACACCATTGTTCCCTTTCACACACCCCAACCCGGCCATTGCTGCAATGCATGAATCTTCAGTTTTTCAAACAATGATCAGAAGCTGCCGCCATGATATTATGGGATCTAATGAAGGGGAGGAGGATCAGGAGATAGAAGAGGGGTGGGCCCCTCAACAGCCACCACTATCCCCAGCAGCCACCAGTATCTTTTCTTCCCTCCTCCATTCCCCCACCATCATTGTCAACCCCTGGTCCTAGGGCCTATTCCACCCCTACTTCAGAGATAAGGCACCTTCCTCTCCTTCACAAATCCTCAGAGAGGACAGTCGCTCTGTAAGGTTCACGGAAAATCCGGTCAGGCCCCCAGCTCCCGGTGTACTTGAAAACTGGTATCCCTGCCATTCACAGCATTACACAGACCGCAACGGAAATCCAGTGACATTATCCATAGGGTACGGTGATATCCTGACACATCGGGTTGGTGCTATAGTTAGTCCTGTCAACTCCAACTGCTCCAAGAAAGGGGGTCTGGCTCTATTAATAGCCCAAGCTGGTGGTCCCATCGTCACTGCAGAATGCATGGCTCATATACACACACATGACCCTTTGCCACCTGGACAGACTGACAACCCATGCAGGGGACCTTCCCGCTGATATCATCATCCATGCAGTAGGTCCAGTCCATGATCCTCTAAACTCAAATGAGTCACGGGCCACCCTTCGGGCCACCATACATTCAATACTCCATCATGCTGGTATGTTAAAAACAGAAGACATTAGGCACCAGGAATTATTTGAAACCAATGATAAAATAGCAAATTTGTGATTGCTTTGTCTAAAGAGTTAACTAACACCCACTCTATAGTGTCTGCTTCTCTCCCAGAATTTACAGGTGACACGGTGCATGATTTCTCGCCTGATGACCTTATATATATAAAAATTTATGGGAAGAGACTGTCTCCAGCCCAGATTTGAGGGTCCCTACTCTGTGATCCTGTCCACCCCTACTGCCCGAAGCTCGAGGGCAAGAGCACCTGGATTCACGCCTCCCATTGCAAGAAGGACAAGATTAATCAGCAGTCATGAAGTTTCTGATATACATATCCTTTTGAGCTATATCCTGATCTCCAGTAGTGCCAGTATGCCCACCTTCTGGGTTAATACTACAACCCCTGTGGTTATCTTTAAGTTCGATTTCTATCAAATATTCAACTGTGATAGGAATGATTTCAAGGGATCAACACACTAAATTTAGGGAAAAAGGGATATTTTATCTCTATGTCACCCGCCCAGGGAATGAAAACTGTTATGATTGGTTAGATGTGGGATAGAAAACAGAAAAAGGGAAAATTGGCAGATGAAGCTAGATACAATAGATTGATAAATGAGATATACAAGTGTTATATTTGTAGGAACTGATCTAAGAATGCAGAAGTCAGTGACAGCAAGCAGAGATAAGTGCTGGCAGCAGCGAGATGGTATTTTGCTGTACACCAAGGTCATTCTACAGATAAGCAACCTGCAGGCTGAGGGAGAGAGGACACACAAACTACGCAGTGGTTTGACCCCTCCCGTCGGGTATTCGTGAGGATGCACAGGAAAGAGTGCAACAGTTTTATGTTTTTGGAATAGACACAGTACGTAAGAATCGAAGGTCAGAGTATGTGAGAAGCAAATAGACAGGCAGAGAAAGGAAGTTACACTAGAGGACAGAGTTCAGGAAAGAGCCAAAAGATTATTTCTGGACTCTAAGAAAAACTTGGGTGGAAATGGGTTTTGTCAAAGAAAACAAGACTAATGAGAGGGTTCTGGCAAGTTTAATATGAATGGCATAAAAAAAAAAAAGAAGTGACAAGGAAAAACTGAAAGTAAGTAGACCGGATTGGAGATCAGTAAAAGCAGAGGATCTAGCCAGAAAAGCACAGGGGGCACAACATGGTTTAGCGCAGGCAAAAAGAGGAGCAAGGATACATGCTGTAGGTACTTGTCCTGCAAACAACAGGGAGAGGAGACGTGTGCCAGGAGATGGGCAGAAATTGTGCTACGGGTGCAAGAAACCAGGACATTTCAGGAGGGATTGCAGAACTAACCCATATCCAGCCTGTCCAACTAATCCATATGCAAATGACTCGCCTGCAAGAGGCCCCCAAGACCAATTAGAGGCGCTCCCATAGGATAATGGTAGCTTGCACATGAACCCCTTGTCTCCTTACCCCCCACTCCTAATTGCACAGTACAGGTGAACCTACCAGGGGGACATGAGGTTGAGTTCCAAGTGGACACGGGGGCAGACAATTCAGTAATTACAGAAGAGGACTGGCCATTTGGGAAAAGTGATTTCTCCCACCATGTTATAGCGACTCCTTATAACTCTCCATCTATCCTGCTCCCCGTCACTAATAAGATTCCCCTGCAAATTCAAGGAACCACTGTACACACACAGTTAATGGTATCACTACGGGGTCAATGTAATCTTTTAGGAAGTGATGTGTTGTCACAATTGCAAGCACATATTGAGTATCATCCTGATGGAACTGTCACTATGACACCAGGACTGAAGCAGAGCACTCTTTGTAAAATCATGTCGCTAGACGTTGCTAGTATAGAGGACACAAATGAATTTCCTTCAATGTTAGAAGGTGTGATACCGCATGATTTCTGGGCTTCAGATAAAACAGACGTGGGCAGATTAAGGGTGCAGCCAGTCATGGTCAAATTAAAGCCAGGTGCAATCCTGCCCCAACAGAGACAGTATCTTCTTAGTTTAGCTCAAGAAAGGACTATTGCTCAGCAGATGCAGAAACTGGTAACAAGGGGTGTTTTAGTTAAAACCTAGCCCCCACCTTCGGCATCTCTGCAGCTAAGAGTAAGGTCCCTTATCAATGGCCTTGACAGTACAAATTCCAACCTTCAGCTTCCCCCTTCGGCTACGAGATTTAACTCTCTATGTATTGGCTGGTACAATATATATATACACTTTTGTTCCAGATATCTCAGGATGCTGCTTAGTTTACAGTTATTGATTTTGCCAATGTTATTTTTATAATATGTTGTTTTTGTACCAAGCAGGTTGTAAGCGTTAAAGGATAAACTGCAATTCTGTAAATCTTCAGTTATCTTTTTGGGACATTGCATTACACTGGGGGTGCGACATCTGACCAGCGCTTGCAAAGAAGCTGTACAGAACTTTCCTATGCCTGTTAATGTTGCCGCTCTTAGGATATTTCTTGGACTGATTTTCTACTGCAGGCAGTGGATTCGTGCTGTGTCAATTCTCATGCAGCCTCTCTATGACTATTACCATTGTGCTTTTTAAACTAACTCCTGAAGGTATAGACTGTTTTCATTCCCTCAAAAACAGGATTGTGGCAGCTCCAGCGCTAGGAACTCTCAACTATGAACTACCATTCACCCTGTATCTCCACGAACAGCAGGGACACGCGGCAGGAGTATTGACTCAGTTACATGGTGACAATCAAAGGCCAGTGGCCTGTTTCAGTGAAAGACTAGATGCAGTGGCTAGGGGTACCCCGTCCTGTGTACGGGCGGTACATGCTGTAGGACTATTGCTCCACAAATCATCAGATATCGTTCTTGATTATCCACTGACAGCACTTACACCTCATGATGTATACATCATACTGAACCAGGTGCAGTCGGCACATCTTTCAGCTGCACGTCACCTTCGATTGCAATGTGCACTTTTAATGCCTCCAAATGTTTCTTTGCAGAGATGTACCACACTTAGTCCTGTCACATTGTTACCTCTCTCGGATCTAGGGGGAGGTCAGGTATTGTACGGTATTGTACAAAGAAGATCCAAGAGAGGAGATTCCTTATGATTATGTTCAGCTTATGGCACAGAAACAGCAGGCCTACCCACAGTGTTTAAAACTGAAAGACATAATGTTGACTTTAAATCTTTTGTAGAACTCGCTACCAAGATGACTCAGGTACCTTCCACACCAGTATGCCATCGTCTCCCTGAATGCAGTAATCAAAGCAAACCAATGCTCCCATATCAGTCGGCCCAGGAGGCTGAATTTAAAGGTACTGCCACACTAAGCAATCCCGCTAGCGATCTCGTTAGCGTTGCATACTAATGAGATCGCTAGCGGATTGTTCTATATCGCTAAATGCTGCCGCATTTAGCGATATAGTTAACGACGCTATCGCCGTTAGCGATCTTCTTAACGACTTTAGCGTACAAAAGTACCGCTAAATCGCTAAGAAAAGGTGCCACACAGCGATTAAATACTTACCCAGCGGAGCGCCAGCGATGAAATAGGTCCGGAGCGATTCCAGCGACGAGCGAGATCACAGCAGGAAGCTCGTCGCTGGAAGCTGCCGCACTGAACAATATCGCTAACGGGATCGCTAAATAGTGACGTTTTTTAGCGATCTCGTTAGCGATATTGTTTAGTGGCATACCCTTTAGGCTCTGACCGAGGCCTGTAAGATAGCTGAAGGTAGAATTGTTAACACCTACACAGATTCTAGATAAGCATTCGGTATAGCTCATGATTTGGGTCCAATTTGGAAGTCTAGAGGATTCCTGATGGCAGCAGGACATCCCATTAAAAATGCTGACGCAGTCCAGCAGTTAATTGATGCATTACAATTACCAAAAGAGGTAGCTGTCATAAAAGTTAAAGCACATACCAGATGCACTGATCAGGTGAGTAAAGGAAACACAATGGCCGATGCAGCAGCAAAAACAGCAGCCAGTAGACCACTCCAAGGGGTAACGATGCACCAGGTAAGCGCTCCCAAAAATCCCTTTGTGTCGGAGGATGCCTTAGCCCAGATGCAGGCTCAGGTGCGCCAGGAGGAAGTAGAAAAGTGGGAAAAAGAAGGTGCATGTCTGAATGCAGCAACTGGGGTATGGGGAAGAGGGATGCGCCGATGCCTTCCAAGAGCGTTGTACCCTGCGGTCGCCCAGATGTTACATGGGCCAACCCACCAGTCCAAAACTGCTGTGATGAGTGTGATGCAGAAGCATTGGGAGGCACCAGGCTTTTCCACCTGTAGGAAGGTTTGATCCAGGGATGCATGGTATGTGCTACACATAATCAGAGAAGGGTAGTCAAGACACCACCCAAACACACCCCTCGGCCCTTCTATCCTTTCCAGAGACTGCAGATTGATTATATTCAGCTGCCAAAATCAGGTTCATGGAGTACGTGTTGGTGTGTTTTTGATTTATTCTCAGGTTGGCCGGAGGCTTTCCCGATTGCCAAGGCTACGGCTGCGGCAACTGCAAAGAAGCTGCTTGCGGAGGTGGTGTGCAGGTATGGAGTACCAAAGGTGACCGAAAGTGACAGAGGTACACATTTCACAGGTGAAATAATGAATGAAGTCTTGACAGCGCTGGGAATTCAACAAGTTTTCCACACCCCATATTACCACAAAGCGGTGTAAAAGTAAAAGGACTAAATAGGATATTGAAGTTAAAAAAAAAAAAAAAAAATCTAAAAGGCCATGGCTGAAACAGGGAAATCTTGGCCTGAATGTTTACCATTAGCCCTATACTCAGTAAGGTACACTCCAAGTAGAAAAACTGGACTTTCTCCGTATAAAGTACTATTTGGCAAAGTGCCTAGTTTAGGATGTTTCTTTTCCCAAGCATTGGAAATAAGTAACCATGTATTAAGTTCATATGTAAGGGATTTGCATAAAAGACTCAAGAAAGTATATGATAATGTTTTCAGTTCTCTTCCAGATCCGAACCAGGATCCTGGGAGTCACAGCCTGCAGCCTGGAGACTAGGTAGTCATTAAAAGACACGTGGAGAAAGAGTCTGGATCCGAGAATATAGCTCCACTGATATCCAGAAAAAGAAGGAGTCTGGGTCAGCTGCACACCAGTTATGCTGAGGATCCCAAAGTTTATATGGATTCCATAGGTGTTCCTAGGGGGGTCCCAGACGAATACAAAGCTCAGAATCAGATCCTGGCGGGTTTCCGTTCTCTCATCCCAACTGTGCAGATCAATTACAATGTAGATTGGATAAAATATATATACTACACCAAGCAAAGATTTATCAATATCAATTTTAGTCAAGATGCTTTCCAGGGTATAGTTGAGAAACTGGGCCCAAAACAAAAGACTGACTCTTCAAAATAGACTGGCCATTGACATGATTCTAGCTGAAAAAGATGAAGTCTGTGGGATGATAGGGGAAAAATGCTGTACTTATATTCCTCAGAATTCTGGAGTCAATGGTAAAACTATAGTGGCCCTTACAGAGATTAAAAATCTGGCTCAGGAAATAAAAGCCAATGCAGAAGTAGATACCTCTTTCTTCTTAAGATGGCTTGAAGGACTTAAAGAATTTCTCCAACAAGCCTGCTTAGTGGTAACAGGGCTTTTGGTGCTAGGATTGATAATTCTATGTTGTGTGATATCTATGTATAGGAAAGCTGTGACCAATGCAGCCGCCTCCTCAGGTACTTTCCTTCATCAGGAAGTTGTGTCGCTACTATATGAAGACACTGATAAGGGTGATATAGAGAAATATACTCCGCAGGATGAACCTGATAAAATCCCCTATGACAAAATACAAATAGAAATGAGAGCTTTAGTTTAGGGATAGATGGGAGAACTCCATGTGTATGTTAGAGTAGGGCCCTGAGCGTGTGGGGGCATTCCACAAGGGAATGATCCCTAAGACGACGGGGTGAAGAAGTCCAACCCATCTCCCCTCCCCCAACACATGGACAGTCTCAAAGGTCACCCCTGCAAGGGAAAGCTTAGTGTTTAGGGGGGATTGTCGAGGTAAAATATAATTTTTCTACTTTAATACTTTCATATTATGTATATATTTCTATTTTTGTACCTTATATGACGTTTATAAGCTAGCTTCCATTTTGTGTATTCAAACAATAAGCTTTCCTTGCTACGTGGCATATAAGCTTTCCTTACTACGTGGCATTTAGCTAAAGACCCATCTCTGGAATATGTAACTGGATCCTGAATTCCAAGAGGATTGCATCAGCCAGAAGTTACATCATTCGGGAGCTGAGCTGAGCTGAAGGAACGGTGGAACCAATCCAGATGTTAGAATACTATACATATCCATATATGGCTATACTGTTTCTCTTTAGGTGCCCCTCACTCCACCCTGATATGCATACTATATAACTTTGTGCTTGTAATAATAAAGATCAGAATTTGCTGAGAAAGCTGCGTCATAGTAGTCTCTGGAGCATGTATTGAGTATGAAGCAGTCTGTTGTTCTGATTCATTCTCTGATGGTCGACCCTTGCTCATAGCCTGAATCTGGAGTGACTGGAGGACGAGTGGTCTGTCTCTATGACCCCGACAGTGGCAAGCTGATCCACATGGCCAGACAACTGTGCAAACTCCATTGAGAGAAAAATATCCTTCCCAGCACCCAGAGATACAGAGGGAAAAAAAAGCAACAAACAGAAAAATATCTCTGACAACTTGACACTTTTTTCTTTCACAATATTTTTTCCCTTCTGTGAGTACCATACAATTTTCAATTATTTGGCCGGTGATACTGTTATGATTTGGTAGCTGAGGAGTGCAGGCAAAAAAGGCAATACACCAGAGCAGTTGGAATCTATGAGATTGCAGTACCCTGACTAACCACAACAACTAGAGGCAGCCGTGGAGCGTTCCTACGTTGGTCCTAGACGCCTCGTCACAGCCTGAGAAACTAACTACACCTAAAGAGAGAAATAGGAAAGCTATCTGCCCCTGAGCAGAACCCCAAAGATAATAGAAAGCCCCCAAACATGTAATGGCGGTTAGACAAGATGAAATACTGACACAGAAAGAAAATAGTATGAGCAAACGCTGGGGCCCAAACTAACTAAATAGAAAAGGATAGGAAGGGTACTTACTGCAATCCCAGAAAACCCTGAAAAGCACCAACTCTACTAATTTCAAAAACACCTGAGATCACACGACCTCTTCCACCTAAATTAGTTCTCTGGTGTAACAAAATCAAAACAGCAGCCACTGAAAAAACTGGAAAAAGCAAAAGTACAAACATCAGTGGCTGAACTAAACTGAGAGGGCAAAAGCCCCCGGAGGGGACCCTGAAGGCCCCCACAGAAGTGCAGGACAAAATGCAAAAATATAGCACAAAAACAAAAGAAGAAAATGTCTTATCTGTTAGCAGGAGATGCAGACACAACACAGCAGGCTACAAGGGAAACAGGAATGAAGGATTCAGACCAGAACAGTTGATCACCGGCAACCCTGTGTCATGTGTGCATTGCCACGAAGATCGTCGCGGTTGCACATTTTGACTTCTCACAGCTGAGTTGCTGTTTCTTTGTGTTTGGCAGCTAGGGAGTTAATTCTGTCTGTGCTCGGTGCTGGGACTGGGTGCAGCTTCTCCCGGCTGCAATTGATTATTTGTTGATTGGTTTCCTTTAAATTCCTGGTTGTCTGCTTTGGGAGTTGCCAGTGAAATCCTTCATGCAGACCACAGATAGGAATGAATCTGTATAGACTTAAGTTGAGAGCTCCTTAGTTGTTTTAAGCTCAACTTACTTAGAGTTTATTTCCCAGACCATTTATGTTCCTTCGGTGTTTGAGTGTGTATGCAAGTGAGTGCTATCCTGTCTGTCTTATATGTCTAATCTGTGTATTTAGCGGAGATCAGCCCATATCCCTTTGGTGGTAATCAGGATCCTTCTTTGGACTGATTACAGGGTTCAGGGTCTGACAGGAGACAGGGTTAGGCTGGAGACTTGGACCTCTGAACCATTATCAGTACCTCCAAGGTAAGGGATTAGTTAGGACCCCAGTGTAGGGTCAGGTTAGACCCCGGTCCTCCTCTTTCCTGTTACAGCTCATCAAGTCCTCAAGATTAACCCTGAGTTCAACTATATCGTTTCTGCACATCAAGTCCTCAAGATTAACCCTAAGTTCTGCAGAGATTGTGTCAGGTAAATCTATTTTATACTTACATTCTGATGTTGCTAAACTATATGTTGTATAGAGTGTGGTTCCTGTATAAATAGTTTACTGACATTGTATTCATATCATTAGACAGCGTGACATTTTCACTGGCCATAAAAAATTATCTCTAGTTACCATGGATCCAGTAGCTCAGCTGGCTCTGCAGTTGCAGGGATTATCCATGGAGCTGACGGACATTAAGTCCAAAGTTTTGTCTCCCCTGGAGCAAACCAGAGTTGAACCTAAAGTAGCTCTTCCAGATAGGTTCACTGGTGGGCGAGACAAATTTTTTACCTTCCGGGAGGCATGTAAATTGTATTTTCGGCTTCGGCCGCGATCATCAGGGAGTGATGAGCAGAGAGTGGGAATTGTTATCTCACTTCTTCAAGGGGACCCTCAATCCTGGGCATTTTCCCTTCCTCCGGGATCCCCGGCTCTACAGTCTGTAGATCAATTTTTTACTGCTCTGGGATTGGTATATGATGACCCAGATCGGGTCTCTCTTGCTGAGACCAAATTACGTAAGTTACAGCAGGGAGATCGTCCGGTGGAGGAATTTGCTTCTGAGTTTCGTAGATGGGCCACGGATACTCAGTGGAATGACCCAGCTCTTAGGAGCCAGTTTTGTCATGGGCTTTCTGACAAATTAAAAGACGTTTTGGCTCAGTATGAGTCTCCTCCTTCTCTGGAGGCTGCTATGGCCCTAGCTATCCGTACTGATAGACGGCTTCGGGAGAGGAGTGAGGTAACTCCACTCCCTGTTGTTTCTCCACCTACTACTAAAGTCCCTTATGTTGAGGTTCCCCTTGTCTGTTCGGATGAGCCTATGCAGTTGGGAGGGACATCTTTTCGTAGTAGGGGATTGGCGGCACGTCGCAGGACTAGAAGGTGTTTTTTCTGCGGGAAAGAGGGACATTTTGTTGGAGAATGTCCATCCCGTGTCTTGTTAAGTAAAAAGTCGCCGGAAAACTGCTAATCCCAGGTTGTGTGTTGGACGACAACCTGGGAGTATGTATTTCATCCGCCGGTTCTTCTCAGTTCCTTGTACCAGTGGAGGTGGTGGTTGGTACTAGAGTGAAGAGATTGTCTGTTCTTCTGGATAGTGGTTCTGGGGCTAATCTGGTTGACGCTCAGTTTGCTCAGGCTCAAGGTATGCATCTGAGAGTATTGGTCAAACCGATCCCTATTTTCTCCATTGACGCCAGGCCTCTCGGCCAAGGTAGCTTTGTTCATGAGGTTCATAACATTGACCTTCGGGTAGGGGCAATACATAGGGAACAATTATCTTGTTATGTGTTGGAGGGTCTACCTACTCCCATTGTGTTGGGACTTCCTTGGCTGGTTAAACATAACCCTGTGATTAATTGGCAGTCCAGAGAGATAAGCCAATGGGGTGAGTTTTGCAAAAGCAACTGCATGAACACAGTCATCAGTGCGGTCGTGCCTAGTACATTGCCTCCTTTTTTGGAGGATTTTGGGGATGTTTTCTCTGAGGAGGGGTGTCGGGAGTTGCCTCCTCATCGCGTGTATGACTGCTCTATTAATCTACTTCCTGATGCTAAGTTGCCTAAAGCTAGGTTGTATAATCTTTCTGGTCCTGAAAGACAGGCTATGAAAGATTATATTTCTGAAAGTCTGGCCAAAGGGCATATTAGACCTTCATCTTCCCCTGTGGCCGCGGGGTTCTTCTTTGTGAAGAAAAAAGATGGAGGCCTACGCCCTTGCTTGGATTTCCGCGAACTTAATCGGATTACTGTTCGAGATCCGTATCCACTCCCTCTTATTCCTGATCTCTTCAATCAAATTGTTGGCGCCAAATGGTTCTCTAAATTGGATCTCAGGGGGGCGTATAATCTGATTAGGATAAAAGAGGGGGATGAGTGGAAAACGGCGTTTAACACGCCGGAGGGACATTATGAAAACCTGGTCATGCCTTTTGGTCTGACTACTGCTCCAGCAGTATTCCAACATTTTGTTAATGACATTTTTCGTCACCTTGTGGGGGTGTTTGTGGTCGTATATTTGGATGACATTTTAATTTACTCACCAGATCTTGTGTCTCACCAGGAGCATGTGAGACAGGTGTTGCAGATCTTGCGAGACAATAAACTATACGCCAAACTGGAGAAGTGTGTTTTTTGCCGTACAGGAACTTCAGTTTTTGGGTTTTTTGGTGTCAGCCTCCGGTTTCCGTATGGACCCTGAAAAGGTGAGAGCAGTGCTTGAATGGGATCAGCCAGGGGATCTTAAGGCTCTGCAGCGTTTTTTGGGGTTTGCTAATTACTACCGGAAATTTATTTGTAATTTCTCGTCTGTCGTCAAACCTCTCACTGACATGACGAGAAAAGGGACGGATTTTTCTAAGTGGTCGGACAAAGCTTGCCAAGCCTTTTCCTCTTTAAAAAGATGTTTTGCTTCGGCACCCGTTCTCATCCAACCAGATGTATCTCAGCCGTTCATTGTGGAGGTGGACGCGTCTGACGTAGGGGTGGGTGCTATATTGTCCCAGGGTCCGTCCCCTGGTAAATGGCATCCGTGCGCTTTCTTTTCTAAGAAATTGTCGTCCGCCGAAAGGAATTATGATATCAGCAATAGGGAACTTTTGGCCATTAAATTGGCTTTTGAAGAATGGCGTCACTTTTTGGAGGGGGCAGTCCACCCGGTCACCGTTATTACTGATCACAAGAACCTGCTGTATTTAGAATCCGCTAAGCGTCTGAATTCCAGACAAGCTCGATGGTCGTTGTTTTTTACCAGGTTTAATTTTGTCGTCACTTATCGTCCGGGGTCTAAGAATGTAAAGGCTGATGCCTTGTCTCGCAGTTTCCCAGGGGCCGGGAAAACGGACGACCCGATTCCTATCCTTCAGGAGGGGGTGGTAGTGTCGGCTGTATGTTCTGAGCTTGAGGAGGAGGTGTTAGAGGCTCAGGGGACGCCCCTGCAGGACCTCCAGGGAGACTGTTTGTCCCGAATCAGTTGAGACAAAAGGTTATTGAGGCACATCATAATTCTGCTTTAGCAGGACATCCAGGGAGTAAGGCTACTTTAGATCTCCTTTCCCGCCGATTTTGGTGGCCTAACGCTAATAAAGATGTTATAACTTTTGTCGCGTCCTGTGGGGTTTGTGCTCGCTCTAAAACTCCTCATACCCGTCCGTCTGGGACCCTTTTACCCTTGAAACTTCCGGAGCGTCCATGGACTCATTTATCTATGGACTTCATTACGGACCTTCCTCCGTCGTCTGGGAATACTGTCATACTGGTGGTTGTTGACAGGTTCAGTAAGATGGCACATTTCGTTGCTCTTCCGGCACTCCCTAATGCTAAAACTCTGGCGCAGGTGTTCATTAGGGAGATCGTGAGACTTCATAGGTTGCCTTCTGATGTGGTGTCAGATAGGGGGTCTCAGTTTGTGTCCAAATTTTGGAGGGCATTTTGTTTACGTCGGGGGATGCAATTGTCGTTTTCCTCGGCTTTTCATCCACAGACCAATGGTCAGACAGAGCGTCTGAATCAGAGTTTAGAGACATATCTCCGGTGTTTTGTATCGGAGAACCAGGAGGACTGGTCTTCTTTCTTGCCTCTGGCAGAGTTCGCTCTTAACAACAGGCGGAGCGAGTCCACTGGTAGGTCCCCATTTTTTGGGGCATATGGTTTTCATCCCCAGTTTTGTACTTTCAATGGGGGGGGTCCTTCTGGGGTTCCTGAGGAGGAGCGTTTCTCGTCGTCACTTGCTTCTGTGTGGCGAGGTGTATTGAATAATTTGAGTAATATGGGGAACCGTTACAAACGTATGGCTGATAGGAGGAGAGTTTCTGGTCCAGATCTGAATGTGAACGATCTGGTATGGTTGTCTACCAGGAATATAAAACTTAAAGTGCCCTCCTGGAAACTGGGTCCCAGATTCATCGGGCCGTACAGGATCAGTTCCATAATTAATCCTGTGGCATTTCGTCTGGAACTCACTTCTACGTTTAAAATTCATAATGTGTTCCACAAGTCATTACTTAAAAGGTATGTGGCACCAGTCATACCGTCACCTCTACCTCCTCCTCCAGTGTTGGTCAATGGTAACTTGGAATTTCAAGTATCAAAAATCATTGACTCTCGTCTGAATCGCCGGTCCCTTCAGTACTTGGTGCATTGGAAGGGGTATGGTCCGGAGGAGAGGACGTGGGTCCCTGCGTCTGATGTTAACGCAGATCGTTTGGTTCGGACCTTCCACAGAACTCACCCGGGCAGGCCTGGCCCTGAGGGTCCGGAGGCCCCTCGTAGAAGGGGGGGTACTGTCATGTGTGCATTGCCACGAAGATCGTCGCGGTTGCACATTTTGACTTCTCACAGCTGAGTTGCTGTTTCTTTGTGTTTGGCAGCTAGGGAGTTAATTCTGTCTGTGCTCGGTGCTGGGACTGGGTGCAGTTTCTCCCGGCTGCAATTGATTATTTGTTGATTGGTTTCCTTTAAATTCCTGGTTGTCTGCTTTGGGAGTTGCCAGTGAAATCCTTCATGCAGACCACAGATAGGAATGAATCTGTATAGACTTAAGTTGAGAGCTCCTTAGTTGTTTTAAGCTCAACTTACTTAGAGTTTATTTCCCAGACCATTTATGTTCCTTCGGTGTTTGAGTGTGTATGCAAGTGAGTGCTATCCTGTCTGTCTTATATGTCTAATCTGTGTATTTAGCGGAGATCAGCCCATATCCCTTTAGTGGTAATCAGGATCCTTCTTTGGACTGATTACAGGGTTCAGGGTCTGACAGGAGACAGGGTTAGGCTGGAGACTTGGACCTCTGAACCATTATCAGTACCTCCAAGGTAAGGGATTAGTTAGGACCCCAGTGTAGGGTCAGGTTAGACCCCGGTCCTCCTCTTTCTGTTACAGCTCATCAAGTCCTCAACATTAACCCTGAGTTCAACTATATCGTTTCTGCACATCAAGTCCTCAAGATTAACCCTAAGTTCTGCAGAGATTGTGTCAGGTAAATCTATTTTATACTTACATTCTGATGTTGCTAAACTATATGTTGTATAGAGTGTGGTTCCTGTATAAATAGTTTACTGACATTGTATTCATATCATTAGACAGCGTGACACCCTGATGGGAAAGTGACTCCCTTATATAAGACCAATCAGTAACACCTGATTCCCAGTCCTCACAATCTTCACTGGACAGACCAGCACCGCTTGTAACCACCAGAGGGAGCCTCTGCTCAGAACTCATCTCAAACCCATTCACAACAGGAGACTCAGCAGTGATCTCACTAGCGAGATCGCTGTGTGTGACGGGGCTTAAAGCTTAAAGCGAGAGTGCTGCTGAGTCACTAGTTTTGTGACGCAACAGCGATCTCCCCAGCGATATCGCTGTGTGTGACATTCAGCGACAATCAGCCCCCCTGCTGGGTATTGCTGATCGTCGCTGAATGTCCTGGACATTTTTTTGATCGTTGGTCTCCCGCTGGCCAGCACGCATTGCAGTGTGTCGCAGGCAGGAGACCAGCGATCAGCTGGTAACCAAGGTATACATCGGGTTTCCAGGTGCCGCACAGCGCCTGGAAACCCGATCTGTACCTGGGTTACCAGCTCCCTGCACCAGTGGGCTGGTATCCAACGTACACTGCGGGTAACTAAGTGACGTTACCCACAGTGTCGCTGTCCTGATC
>JARQOD010011142.1:0-24594 GCA_033576555.1 Oophaga sylvatica
AAACTTCCGGAGCGTCCCAAGGACTCATTTGTCTATGGACTTCATCACGACCTCCCAGTCGTCAGGGAAGACTGTCATACTGGTGGTTGTTGACAGGTTTCAGTAAGATGGCACATTTCATTGCTCTTCCTGCCCTCCCTAATGCTAAAACTCTGGCGCAGGTGTTCATTGGGGAGATTGTGAGACTTCATGGGTTGCCTTCTGATGTGGTGTCAGATAAGGGGTCTCAGTTTGTGTCCAAGTTTTGGAGGGCATTTTGTTTACGTCGGGGGATGCAATTGTCATTTTCCTCGGCTTTTCATCCGCAGACCAATGGTCAGACAGAGCGTCTGAATCAAAGCCTAGAGACTTATCTTCGGTTTTGTCTCAGAGAACCAGAGAGACTGGTCTTCTTTCTTGCCTCTGGCAGAGTTCGCTCTTAACAACAGGCGGAGCGAGTCCACTGGTAAGTCCCCGTTTTTTGGGGCATATGGTTTTCATCCCCAGTTTTGTACATTCAATGGGGGGGGGGCCCTTCTGGGGTTCCTGAGGAGGAGCGTTTCTCGTCGTCACTTGCTTCAGTGTGGAGAGGTGTATTGAATAATCTGAGTGCTATGGGGAACCGTTATAAACGTATGGCTGATAGGAGGAGAGTTTCTGGTCCAGATCTTAATGTGAACGATCTGGTATGGTTGTCTACCAGGAATATAAAACTTAAAGTTCCCTCCTGGAAGCTGGGCCCCAGATTCATCGGGCCGTACAGGATCAGTTCCATAATTAATCCTGTGGCATTTCGTCTGGACCTCCCTCCTACGTTTAAAATTCATAATGTGTTCCACAAGTCATTACTTAAGAGGTACGTGGCACCAATCATACCATCACCTCTACCTCCTCCTCCAGTGGTGGTCAATGGTAACTTGGAGTTTCAAGTGTCAAAGATCATTGACTCACGTCTGAATCGCCGGTCCCTTCAGTACTTGGTGCATTGGAAGGGGTATGGTCCAGAGGAGAGGACGTGGGTTCCTGCGTCTGACATTAACGCAGATCGTTTGGTGCGGACCTTCCACAGAACTCACCCGGGCAAACCTGGCCCTGAGGGTCCAGAGGCCCCTCGTAGAAGGGGGGGTACTGTCATGTGTGCATCGCCACGAAGATCGTCGCGGTTGCACATTCTGACTTCTCACAGCTGAGTTGCTGTTTCTTTGTGTTTGGCAGTTAGGGAGTTAATTCTGTCTGTGCTCAGTTCTGGGACTGGGTGCAGTTTCTTCCAGCTGCAATTAATTATTTGTTGATTGGTTTCCTTTAAATCTCTGGTTGTCTGTGTTGGGAGTTGCCAGTGAAATTCTTCATGCAGACCACAGATAGGATTGTATCTGTATAGACTTAAGTTAAAGAGCTCCTTAGTTGTTTTAAGCTCACCTTGCTTAGAGTTTAATATCCCAGATCATTTATGTTCCTTCTGTGTTTGAGTGTGTATGCAAGTCTGTGTTTTCTCCAGTCTGTCTTATATGTCTAATCTGTGTATTTAGCAGAGATCAGCCCATATCCCTTTGGTGGTAATCAGAATCCTTCTTAGGACTGATTACAGGGTTCAGGGACTGATAGGAGACAGGGTTAGGCTGGAGACTTGGACCTCTGAACCATTATCAGTACCTCCAAGGTGAGGGATTAGTTAGGACCCCAGTTTAGGGTCAGGTTAGACCCCCGGTCCTCCTCTTTCCTGTGACAGTGTATCAAGTCCTCAAGATTAACCCTGAGTTCAACGGATATCGTGTCAGGTAAATCTATTCTATATTTACATGCTGATGTTGCTAATCTATATGTTGTATAGAGTGTTGTTCTTTTAAGAATAGTTTACTGACATCGTACACATATCATAAGACCGCGTGACAGTGGATGGGATCACTGGGACATCGTTAGTTGATCGCGGGTGAGCTGTCACATAGGCAGACTCACCAGCGATCAGGACCAGCGAGCACACTGGTATCCAGGGTAAACAGCGGGTAACTAAGCACGGCGCGGGCGCTTAGTTACTCGATGTTTACCCTGGATACCAGCTCCCAGCGTCTGCTGTATGGCGCTGGGAGCTCGCGGATTGTTGGTCTCCCGCTGTCACATGCAGCGATGCGCGCTGGCCTGCGGGACACCAATGATGAAAAAATGGTCCAGGCCGTTCAACGACGATCAGCGATATCCAGCAGGGGGGCCGGTCGCTGCTGCATGTCACATGTAGCGAGATCGCTGGCTAGGTCGCTGTTGCGTCACAAAATCGGTGACTCTTCAGCGATCTCGCTAGAGATCTCGCTATTTGAGACAGGGGCTTAAGGATACAACGCCTTTTATCAAAGTGTGCATAATTATTAGACAGTTCATTTTCCTTAGGCAAAATAGGCCTAAAAAAGATTGAACTGACTATGAAAAGTCACAACTGTGAAAAGTCTTACAGAGGGAAGCAGCTCCTTAGATTGCTAAGATATTGTGATGATCACAGAACGGCAAAAGTTTGGCTGCAAATGTGAAGCGAGCAGGAAGCCATTATCCTCCAATGTTGTCATATTCCAGAACTGCAGCCTCCCTGAAGAGCCAGAAGTACAAGGTATTCAGTGCTCAGAGACACAGCCGAGATGAGTAGGCTGAGCCCGACCACCACTGAGCAAGACACAGAAGTACAAAGTGTTCAGTGCTCGGAGAAACGTCCGAGGTGAGGAAGCTGAGCCCGACCACCACTGAGCAAGACACAGAAGTACAAGGTGTTCAGTCTTCAGAGACAATACTAAGATGAGGAGGCCGAGTCCTACCACCAATGAGCAAGATACTGAAGTACAAGGTGTTCAGTGGTCGGAGACACGACTGAAGTGAGGAGGCTGAGTCCTACCACCACTGAGCAAGACACAGAAGTACAAGGTGTTCAGTGCTCAGAGACATGGCCGAGGTGAGGAGGCTGGGCTCGACCACCACTGAGCAAGACACAGAAGTACAAAGTGTTCAGTGCTCGGAGACACGGCCGAGATGAGGAAGCTGACCTCGACCACCACTGAGCAAGACACAGAAGTACAAAGTTTTCAGTGCTCAGAGACACGACTGAGGTGAGGAGGTTGAGTCCTACCACCACTGAGCAAGACACAGAAATACAAGGTGTTAAGTACTCAGAGACACGGTGAAGGTGAGGAGGCTGAGCCTGACCACCACTGAGCAAGACACAGAAGTACAAGGTGTTCAGTGCTCAGAGACACGGTCGAGGTGACGAGGCTGAGCCCAACCACCACTGAGCAAGACACAGAAGTGCAAGGTGCTCAGTGCTCAGAGAGATGGCCAAGATGAGGAAGCTGAGCTCGACCACCACTGTGCAAGACACAGAAGAGAAGTGTCAAGACTGGGCCAATAAATATCTGAATACAGAATGTTCAAAGGTTTTATGAGAGCTATAATATAGAAACACTTGTCACTCGTATAGGTATATTCAAAGGATTTTTATTGACTGTAGAAGATCCATAAAAATAAAAGACGTTTCAGTCAATGCATGACCTTCATCAGTCATCTGGATAGAGAAGAACTGTGTTGAGACGCACTGTGTGGGGGACTGTGGTGTCCAGTCTCGGCGGTGGACACTGCAGATCCTCACACAGTGCGTCTCCACACAGTTCTTCTCTATCCAGATGACTGATGAAGGTCATGTATTGACCGAAATGTCTCTTATTTTTATGGATCTTCTACATTCAATAAAAATCCTTTGAATATACCTATACGAGTGACAAGTGTTTCTACATTATAGCTCTCATATCATCAGTCTATAAAATCTTTGTGAGGAACTCAGCCGGCCGCCACACGGTAGCCCGGGTATCACAGCTTCTGATACCACCGCCGCTACCAAATGTGACGGACGATCCCTTTCCTCCCACGTCACCAATGGGACGTAACTCCACAGGTACAGCTCTTCCGGCGCCCCCCTTTGTCTCTCAGGTCAGTAAGAGAACTGCACCTAGAGCAAATGGCCGCCGGGGAAGGTGTCCTGCTACCCACTGGGTATTCTAAGATTCGTGATCAGAGTAAAAGCATCAGCCCAAGATTAATTTTATGGTTTAATTTGCCTTAAGGGCGCACTAGATAATTACAGAAATATACAGTAAAGCTATACAACGTAACTACAATGGAATGGCAGTCAGAGTAAAAATACAACAATAATGTACAAGGCTTAAAGGTATAAGCTATGGATCAATATTACCGGGTATTATGGTCATGGGAAGGCCTTGGCTCTGCCATTCCCAGGTACAGTCTTCAGTTCCTGAATAGTCCCTTGGTCTTTCCTAGACCATCTTCTTGGCTTCTGTGTGTGAAATGGAATGAGACCAGCAGCCTGGTCATGGCTAGTTCTTGAACCTGCTAGGCCCATCCCCATTGCTTTGAAGCACGCATATTAATTGGCCTGCAATTCATATGGAACAGGAAACAATGCCTGAGCTTGGGCTATTTACCATACGACTGACCATCTCAATTCAGTCACTGGCCTAGACTAATTAGCATGTAAAGGCCTATTGATTCCTAGTGGACATCAAAACCTGTCGTACTGGATATGCTAATAGGCAATGTGTAGCTAAAAGTCTGTGGCTGTGTGAACTGACAAAATGGAGGCTGGTACAGGCCCTATACAAAATGGCGACAACCTTTTCCTTACACCTCCCTGCTTTTGAGGGCGCTAGGGGGTATCACATTCCTGTGTTCCCCCGTGCGCCCTACCGCACCCTCTCCTTGCCGGACAACCCATCAGCGTTACCATGGTCACTGCCCTTTTTGTGGCGAATGGTGAAATGGTACTGTTGGAGAGCGAGGCTCCAGCGTAGCAACCTCCCATTCGTCCCAGAGACCGTGTGTAACCAGCTGAGGGGGTTGTGGTCTGTTTCCACGGTGAATTGGCGTCCGTACAAGTATGGCTGCAGACGCTGCAGGGCCCACACAATTGCCAGACATTCCTTCTCCATCGTGGAATAGGCCACTTCCCTCGGCAGGAGCTTCCTGCTCAGGTACAAAATGGGGTGTTCATGGCCCGTAGTGTCAACCTGGCTGAGCACAGCACCGAGGCCGAAGTCACTGGCGTCGGTCTGCACTAAGAATGGCCGCGTGAAGTCGACTGCCTGTAGTACAGGAGAACTAGAAAGGGCGGTCTTGAGCGCCTGGAAAGCTGTCTCGCAGGCGACTGTCCAGTCGACTGCGACGGGCAGCCTTTTCTTGGTGAGGTCCGTCAGGGGCTTGGCCAGGGCACTATAGTGCGGAACAAACCTCCTATAGTACCCAGCAGTACCCAAAAAGGACATCACCTGCTTCTTGGTCCTGGGGGTGGGCCAGGATGCGATGGCATCCACCTTCCCGGGCTCTGGCTTCAGAGCTCCCCCACCTACCCGGTGTCCCAGGTAGTGGACCTCACTCATACCCAGCTGGCATTTTTCCGGCTTAATGGTCAAGCCTGCTCGCTGGATCCGCCCGAGCACCTGCGCCAGGTGCTCTAGGTGATCCTCCCAGGTGGGACTGAAGATGGCAATGTCATCCAGGTACGCGGTCGCATACCCTTCCAGTCCCTCGAGCAGCGTGTTGACCATCCGCTGAAAAGTGGCAGGGGCATTCTTCATGCCGAAGGGCATCACCGTGGACTCGTACAGTCCGAATGGGGTGATAAAGGCAGAGCGTTCCCGTGCCCTAGGGGTCAGGGGAATCTGCCAATACCCCCTGCTCAGATCCATGATGGTCAGGTACTTGGCCCCGGCCAGCTGGTCGAGCAGGTCATCGATGCGCGGCATTGGGTACGCATCGGTGACCGACACAGCGTTGAGCCCCCTGTAGTCCACGCAGAACCGCGTAGTTCGGTCCTTTTTAGGACGAGGACTACAGGCGAAGCCCACGCGCTGTTGGACGCTTGGATCACCCCCAGCCTCAGCATCTCGTCTATCTCTTGGCGCATCTGCTGCTGCACCTCAAGAGAGACCCGATATGCTGAACGCCGGATTGGGGGGTGGTTACCAGTGTCCACGTCATGGACTGCTGCCTCAGTCCTTCCGGGCAGGCTGCTGAACAGCTCCCGGAAGGGGTGTAGGGTGGCCCCCAGCTGGGAACGTTGGTCCTCCAGAGCTGGTGGCCAACCCCCACATCCTCGATGGATCCACCCGCCTTGGCTTGGGTGAGCAGATCGAGGAGGGTTTCTGCCTCTCCTTCCTCTGGAAGGTTGCACACTGGGTGAGCATAAGCCTCCCGCTCATGATGGGCCTTCATCATGTTCACATGGAAGGCCTTCCTCCTTCCACGGGCGTGGTCCAGGGTGACCAGGTAGGTGACGGTGTTGAGCTGCTCGTGCACGAGGTATGGACCCTCCCAGGCCGCCTGAAGCTTGTTTTGTGGTACGGGGACCAGTACCCACACCTTTTGACCCACCTGGTAGGTCCGCTCACAAGCATTCTGGTCGTACCATCGCTTCTGGTCAGCCTGAGCTTGGGCCATATTGTCATGCACCAGCCGTGTCAAGGCCATCATTCGGTCCCGGAAGCGCACGACATACTCAATGACCGACACTCCAGGGGTGGCTAAATCCCCTTCCCATGCTTCCTTCACCAGAGCAAGGGGCCCCCGTACACGTCGCCCGTACAGGAGCTCAAAGGGGGAGAACCCCGTTGAGGCCTGTGGAACCTCCCGGTAGGCAAACAGCAGGTGTGGGAGATACCGCTCCCAGTCTCTCCCGTGGGAGTCGACCAACATCCTCAGCATCTGCTTTAAGGTGCCATTGAACCGCTCACACAAGCCATTGGTCTGTGGGTGATACGGGCTGGCCACCAGATGTTGCACCTGTACCTGCTTACAGAGAGACTCCATCAGCTGCGACATGAACTGGGTCCCTCGGTCGGTGAGCATTTCCTTGGGAAACCCCACTCTGGAGAAAATCTCCAGTAAGGCAGTGGCCACTTTGTCGGCCCGAATGGACGACAAAGCTACCGCCTCCGGGTACCGGGTGGCATAGTCCACTACCGTTAGTATGAAGCATTTCCCGGAGCGGCTGGGAGTGGACAGAGGTCCAATGAGATCCACAGCCACCCTCGAGAAAGGCTCTTCGATGATGGGCAGAGTTACCAGTGGGGCTTTGGGGCGCGGCCCCGCCTTCCCCACCCTCTGACAGGTGTCACACGAACGGCAGTAGGCTATCACCTCGGTCCTCATTCCAGGCCAGTAGAAATGCTGAGCTAGCCTGGCCCTGGTTTTAGTGATCCCTAAGTGTCCGGCCATTGGAATCTCGTGTGCGATCCGCAACAATTCCGCCCTGAACGGATGGGGCACCACTAACTGTCGGTCCCTGGGCCACGCCTCCGGTGAACCCTGCTGGACCGTTACCCGGTACAGCCGTCCCTGGTCCCAGACCACTCGCTCGCGGTCGGACTCCAGGGGAGGCTGTGCCGCCTGTTCCTTGAGAGTCTTCATGCTAGGGTCAGCTTCCAACGCTGCCTGAAATCCCTGACTAGATATGGCAAGAATTGACGAAACTGCCCTGTCCTCTGTCAGTTCCCCGGGATCTGTCTCCTGGCTACTGTCTGACTCGGCAGCCACTTGGTCAGAGAGGGGGAAACCGTCGGACCTCCGCGAGGCTCCTTGGGCTTCAGCGCTCCCACTCCTGGTAACAGCGGCCACGACCGCTGAGACCACGGGTAGCGCCTGCTTTCCCTCATCCTCTGACCAAGTCGCCGGGTCAGGCAGACTTCCCTGACTTCCTGACATCCCGGATGTGGGGAACTCCTGACCTGGGGTCCTACCTGGTGGCTCCTCTCCCGGGACCCCCCTCCCCCCATGGCCTGTTCCTCTTCCTGCAGGGGCCCTAGACTCAGCAGGCTGGATTCACTTAGGGGCCCTACACTGCCCATAGCAGCCCCTCCCTCCACCTCTGAGCTCTCCCCTACAGCCTCCTCACCTGTCCTCACTGTGAGCCCTGTGTGTGTAGTGTCAGTGCATGGCTTACCATCAGGTTTCACTCCCTCCTCCACTGTTGGAGGCACATTCAATACATTAACATTAGCATTCACAGTAGAGTCATGACATTCTTGGGGAGCCGGACTTGGGGGTTCAGTGGCCACATACTGGGACACTAGCCGCCCCAAATCGGTCCCAAGCAACACATTTGCAGGAATTTCGGCGTTACTCCCACCTCCCGCATCCCCCTCCCGGCACCCCAATCCAAATACACCTTGGCAACGGGCAGCGCCGGTTCAACGCCTCCAATTCCGGAGACGGAAAGGGTTTTCCCAGGTACCAAGTCTTGAGGGGACACCACCTCAGGGCGTACCAGGGTTCGTTCAGCGCCTGTGTCCCGCAGTCCCATGACCGCTGAGCGGGCCGATGGTGACGGGTTGGTAATTGTCTAGGGACCTCCCACCACCCCCTCCCACACACAAAACAGTGGACGGTTTCTGGGACAGGGATGGGGCCTTCTGGCGCTGGGGACATGCAGCCTTAAAGTGTCCTGGCTGATTGCAATTATGGCAACGTCTGGGTTCTGTTCCTGGCCTGGAGAGGGCAGCAGGGGGTACACCCCTTGCACTCTGGGGGCTGGATATGGGGCTGGGGCAGGATTGGGCTTACCCCCTCTCCAGGTGCTGCTGGCAGGCTTCTTTGGCTCCGGCGCCCTGTTGTTGGCATACTCGTCTGCCAGGGCGGCTGTAGCAGAAGCCCCTTTGGTTTCCGGTCACGGAGGAACTGCTGGAGGTCTTCTGGGCAGTTCCACAAAAATTGCTCCACGACAAACAGTTCCTGGACCTCCTTGCGGGTAGCGAGCTCTAGACCCGAGGTCCAGTGCTCTGCAGCTCTCAACAGGGCCCGCATGTGGTCGGTCCAGGTGTCCTTTGAACCCCGCTGCAGGCTCCTGAACTTCCTGCGGTACGACTCCGGGGTGAGGTTGTAGTGCTGGATCAGGGCCCGCTTGATGCTGTTGTAGTCCTGCTCCTCCCCGGCAGGTAAGTCCCCCAAAACTTCCAGGGACTTACCCCTCAAACGGGGGGTCAGGTACCTTGCCCACTGATCCGGGGCCAGATGTTGGAGGCATGTCCTCTCAAAAGCCAGCAAAAAGGAATCCAGGTCTCCATCCTTTTCAAGCAAGGGAAAGTCCTCTGCCCGGACCTTGGAAGCCCTTGTCTCCAGTGGGCCTGGTGCGTCCAGCGGGGGCCCGTGCTGAGCCATCTCCAGTCGGTGCTGGCGCTCCGCAGCTTCACGGCGTTCTGTAGCCTGCAACACACGTTCTGCATGCTCACGCTCTGCTGCTGCTTGCTCACGCTCTGCTGCTCTCTCTGCCGCCACCAGGAGTCTTTCATAGGCGGCGTCATTACCAGCCTCGAGCTGCGCCATAGCCGCTTGGAAGAGGGTCTCCGATCTGGACAGGCTGGGACGGGCAGGGGGTGGACAGTCCACTGCAGGGCTGAGCACGGGGGTCGGGCTCCTTGGGGAGCCCTGGCTGAGCTCCCCCTCGCCTCCATCGGTATCGAACTCATCATAGACCACAGCATTGGCCTCCCCCTTTGCCCTACTCCTGGTGCCTTCCGCCATCTTGGGAACCTTTGGTCACTGAAACACAGCTGCAACCCTGACCTTGCACACAACTTGTTATATTTACACTCTGACCGTCTAGTGCTGGGCTGACCTTAAGACCCCAGCAGTGAAAGTACTGCTGGTAGTCTCTAGTGTCTGGGAGTAGGGGTCCCACGCACACTATTACTCGATCCCACTGCTGCCACCAATTTGTGAGGAACTCAGCCGGCCGCCACACGGTAGCCCGGGTATCACAGCTTCTGATACCACCGCCGCTACCAAATGTGACGGACGATCCCTTTCCTCCCACGTCACCAATGGGACGTAACTCCACAGGTACAGCTCTCCGGCGCCCCCCTTTGTCTCTCAGGTCAGTAAGAGAACTGCACCTAGAGCAAATGGCCGCCGGGGAAGGTGTCCTGCTACCCACTGGGTATTCTAAGATTCGTGATCAGAGTAAAAAGCATCAGCCCAAGATTAATTTTATGGTTTAATTTGCCTTAAGGGCGCACTAGATAATTACAGAAATATACAGTAAAGCTATACAACGTAACTACAATGGAATGGCAGTCAGAGTAAAAATACAACAATAATGTACAAGGCTTAAAGGTATAAGCTATGGATCAATATTACCGGGTATTATGGTCATGGGAAGGCCTTGGCTCTGCCATTCCCAGGTACAGTCTTCAGTTCCTGAATAGTCCCTTGGTCTTTCCTAGACCATCTTCTTGGCTTCTGTGTGTGAAATGGAATGAGACCAGCAGCCTGGTCATGGCTAGTTCTTGAACCTGCTAGGCCCATCCCCATTGCTTTGAAGCACGCATATTAATTGGCCTGCAATTCATATGGAACAGGAAACAATGCCTGAGCTTGGGCTATTTACCATACGACTGACCATCTCATTCAGTCACTGGCCTAGACTAATTAGCATGTAAAGGCCTATTGATTCCTAGTGGACATCAAAACCTGTCGTACTGGATATGCTAATAGGCAATGTGTAGCTAAAAGTCTGTGGCTGTGTGAACTGACAAAATGGAGGCTGGTACAGGCCCTATACAAAATGGCGACAACCTTTTCCTTACAACCTTTGAATATTCTTGATTCAGATATTTATTGGCCCAGTCTTGACCGAAATGTCTCTTATTTTTATGGATCTCTCAAGTGTTTCTACATTATAGTGTCGTGTTTTCCTACTTGTTGATATGAGAGTGACTGTTGACAGACCAGATGGATGGGCCCTTGGCTGGATCAGTAACCGGTAGAGACCTCCACTTCCACTCAAACTCCAGCAAGGTGGAAGTGGGCACTGCTAAGGGCTGGCATTACAAAGATGAGCTAGCTGGACATTTTCGGGATGAACATTGACTCAAAATCAACTCTCAAGCTTGCTACCAGTTTTCAAAAGACATTTTCTTCAAGCAGTTCTGCAGGAAAAAGTTTGCATCTTTCAAGAAAATCATAATTTTTATGCAGGACAATGCTCCATCACAGCATCAAAGTCTCCACTGCTTGGTTGCCACTAAAGGCCTTAAACATGGAGGTTGGCATGGGAGAGAACAATGGAGAAATGCTATACTTTGATCTAGTTTATAGATCGTGTGTAGATTTTCATGTATCCCATAGAGCCGTGTTTCTCAACTCCAGTCCTCAGGACCCACCAACAGGTCATGTTTTCAGGATTTCCTTAGTATTGCACAGGTGATAATTTTATCACCTGCTCAAGCAATAATTCCATCACCTTTGCAATACTAAGCAAATCCTGAAAACATGACCTGTTGGTGGGTCCTGAGGACTGGAGTTGAGAAACACTGCCATAGAGGTTCTTGTTATGATTTGGTAGCTGAGGAGGGCAGGAGCAAAAACCGCAAAGGCAGCCAAACACCAGAGAGGTTGGAATCTAATAGGTTGCAGACCCCTAAACTAACCTCACAACTAGAAGCAGCCGTGGGACGTTCCGACGGTGCCCTAGACGCCTCGTCACAGCCGGAGAGATTAGCTACCCCTGAAGATGGAAAGAGGAAAGCTAACTGCCCCGGAGTAGAGCCCCAAAGGAATAGGAAGCCCCCAAACATATAATTGGCGGTTAGACAAGTTGAAAACACGAACGCAGACAGAAAATAGATTGAGCAAATGCTGGGGCCAAAACTGTCTAGATAGGACAGTACAGGAGAGAATACTGTCTGCAACCCAGCAAAACCCTAGGAAAAACTCCAACACTTCTGATTTCAAAAATGCTGAGACCACACGGTCTCAACCACCTATATCAGATCTCTGGTGTGTACACGCAGCTACCCAGCAGTAAAAAATCACATGAACAGAGCAAATGAACAAATACAAAAAGATAACAGAGACCAGCACAAACCCCCAAAGGGACCCGGCTGAACTCAAAAGCAAGGCAGCAAAAAAACAAGGAAAATCAAACCACAGAAAAAAAAACAGAAAGTAACTTATCTGAATGATAGCAGGAGACAGCAGAAAAGCAAGCTGATTTCCATCCTAGACCAGGAAGTAACAATTGATCACCGGCGAGGATCATGGGAGGTCAGCTCACTTATATCAGGCCAGTCCATCCCCCCTTATAACCATTCATCCATTGCAGGTGGTGGACTTTTGCTGTTCAACATAGGTTCAATACCCTCAGCAACCACCAGAGGGAGCCTCAGCTCCGAAGTAATCTCCAACACGTTCACAACAGGTTCTCTTTAAAGAGGTTTGACCAATTTTTTTGTACAGAAAATAACAGAAAGTGGAGTTTCTAGATCCTTCTATACTTGTATTAATTTGATTTCCTACTACGGGAGCATTATTTGTGGCACCCTGTCAGCTGTTAATAGGGTTTCGAATGCACCATCTTAGCTCAAGCCACTCCATCTACCAGATCCCTAGGTTGCCCTAACCTTCACCATTTAACCCCAGAATCTGGACATGCACAGAGTCCCCTGGGTTGGGATTACTGAGTCAGCTGCTGGCCAATGGAGCACTCTGGCAGCAAAATGGGTTGTCACACAAAGTTGATAATAGGAGTGTAAAGTGCCCAGGATGGTAGCCGTGGGCGAGCTGCTGCTCCTCGAGGCCCTGGCACGTTAACACACAAACACACAGTGTCTCAGTCCTTGTGTGTTATGCTGTAAAGTTTGATTTGTACTCACTTGTAGGCTGGAGACCTCCGCTGCATCCACGTCCTTGGTTCCAGGATCAGCCACACACACATCAGGGGACACTCAGTTAGTTTTAACAAGCTCAACTTTACTGGACATCTCAAATACAACAGTCTTTAGCAAACAGTATCTGGCACAGCACTCTCTGGTTCCATTTTCATCAACACAGTACATTTCAAGCATCCGCTTACGTTCAGCTCAGACTATCCATATGCTTGATTCTCTTGTCAGCCCCAGAGTTTTCCCGTCCAGCCCCATAGCTCTCCCGAGACTTGTAACATCTCCCTGTCATGGTGTCCCGTCCTGCTTCCTCTGTATGGAAGGGATAAAGGCACACTCCTCAGTGCTTATTTGGGCAGTAAGTTTGGGATGTTAAAGGAAGGCCTGCATAAAATTTTGGCATGACCTCATGCTGCCAGAACGATATGTACTCCACGTGTCTCCAGTCCACTTCACCTTGAACTTCTACTTGTCACGAACCTCACATTTTCTCTAACTCTCGCTAATTGAATAAAGCAAGAAGTGATTCCCCTTTTTACTTAAACCCTACCCCTTTCATGCTGGGCTGGTCCCAAACATTCAACTGTATCCTATTTTATTCCTATTACTGTACACTCTTAAGGGCCACCACTGCCTTATCTATCCTAATGTTCCTATTTATCACTACTTAAACACTAGCCTTTATTCTATATTTTTCCTACCCCTAAGCTGAGTGTACCAGAGTTATCTTAGGTGTTACCTTACAGTTCCCACACAGCAGCATCAGTACTGCTAACACTTTGCATTAATCACTTTACACTTTACACATTTCACATTACACAATAAAACCATATTCACACTATGCAAATTATTGTCTCCAGGGGAAGGTACGTGACAGTCTCTATCACACCCTTACTGGAGATCAAAGTAGTAGGCAAAATTTTGAGCCAGGAGATCCTCATAAAACAGACAGAGGTCAGACAAGGTAAATAAAGGCAACCCAGGAGTAGACAGAGAGCAGAACCAGAGTAGTATTCACTTTAACTGGCACCTGAAACTGACTTTCATAAAAAGAAGCCCTAACCAGAGCTGATAGCAGGAGAAACAATAACAAGCGAAGAATGAACCCCAAAGCTGTCAGACTGGGTGAAACCACCATTCAGAGGGTTAAAACATGGCTATAATTATTGCTGTCCTGCATAGCTCACCTACCGAAGCGGACACAGAGTGGACAGGCACTGGCATGGTTGTCACACACTTGAATAATGATCAGAAATGTCCTCTGTGTTCCTGAGGCTCATATTTCTGGTACCAGATCAACACAGAGAGTACATTGTGCAGCAAGTTTCGAAGGACTAATAACAATAAATTGGAAAACCTTTTAATATAATTGACTTAAACGGGTTCCAAAATATAAGAAAATTAAGGTGAATATCTGAAATTGTAAGATAGCAAAAATAATCATGTTACACTAATCTAAAAAGAATATTTCCTTCTTCCCACACTGGCTCTCCAAGTGGGGGCCAATAGTTGGCCTTAGTAGATGACACTGTGTTCTTCTCCAAAATCTCCCATGCTAATAATATCTATTTCAGAAAGCTAGTTATTGAAAATTAGGAATATCGGTCACATCTGTCTTTCAATTGATAACTTGCTGAAAAAATCTAGGTATTGTTATGCAATGTGTATTGCTGGTCGCTATTTTCAGATTTGCTTTAGAAGTTAATGTTGGATCCAGGAATCGCATGGCCACCTCTTCATTGATAGCGTAGCCAAACAGGTCCCCAATCTTGAGACAGGCGACACCTTATAGATGGAGAATGCCATAAATCTTAGATGGAAATATTCCTTTACAAACTTCTTTTACTTTACTCTACTCTTGTTCCTAAAACCCTTATGTAAAATTTACCATAGGTAGATTATCCATTTGAGTCGCACTAAGTACCAGGGCAATGGGGTACTCGGCACCGAGCCCATGAAAGTCTATGGGGTTTGTCACTGGCAGCAGGACTCGGTCCGTGGCCCTGGGCGCTCATACAATAGGGGATATTTACAGGGGATTTGTAGTTAGTTCGTGACGCCACCTGTGGTGTCTGATCAATTGGACCAGCGCTGCTATATTGATCTTCACAGGGGATGTTATGGGGCAGCTAAATGGTAGGTCTCCCACAGGTGAGACCGGTCCCTGGAAGTCTATGGTGATGCAGGGGGTAGTAAATGAAACAGTCTCACACAAGGCAATCTCTTTCCATACCTTTACTTGCAGATGTTTCAGGCAGGTCCCGGGGAGCTGGTCGGGGTGGAGAATGCACATTCGGGACACCGCTGAGCAGGTTAGAGGCCTCCTTTACTTCATATGTATCTGAGTCCAAACTTGCATGAAGCGAAGTTAACTCTGCAATCTCCAGCTTTCTCAATAGCTGCAACGCCCGGCCGACATTGTGGTGGAGCCTTCTATGTCTCTGATTTCCAGATGTTGAGAGAACTAAGTCCCTACTTTTGTAGCGTCCCACTCAAGGTCCTTGTTCTCCCTGACTCCGTTTACGTATCAGCGCTTAGGGCTACCTTCTGCGACCTGTGGTCCAGAAAGCCTCCGGTTATCTTGTTACTAGGCGTGAAGCGCTAGCAACGCTTCGGACCCCGGTGTCCGGTGAATTAGTGCAGGTAATCCGGTACCTGGTGCACTAGCATCTATCTTCTCCACTGTGCCCTTCGCCCTGCTCGCGCTCTTAACATAAGCACTTGTAGCTTTGATGGAAATGTCAGCTTTTTCCAGAGCTCACTGGACAGCTCTCAGTATCCTCCAAGTCCAGACTGGACTGACACTGAACTACACTGTACTAAGACAGGAAACAGACTGAACACTGAACACTGAATGTGCCCACTCCTCTCCTCCTGCACAGACTGACTATTGCTACGTGTCACTACCTTTTATACCCCTAATGGGTGTGTCTGAAAGTGTGAGTGACGTGAATGGATATCAAGCTTTTGCGGTTACCTTCCTGTGCATTTTCCTGGATTATGTGTGCCTGACATAGCTGGGCCACACATCCCCCCTTGGTTAAACACAGCACTCCCGGGCTGTAAAAGAGAAAAAGAAAACATATTTGTTTTGCATATAACATCAACATTTTAACACTTCCCATCCGGGAGGTAAGCCTTCTTGAATGTTACAATTTGTACATTAGAAGAATACAAAAGTATCAAAGCATCAAAACATTTCCATAAATACTAGACAATATTCTTGTGGAGGACCCGCACCAAAAACCTCCCACGTGGGTCCTGGGTGGGCTGCAGGACTTCTGACTGCAGACCTCACTCTAGGCCACACCATACGGGTTTTTCTTCAGAGGTAATTCAAGGCTTTGTGTAAAACCAAGATAAGGCACCGTAGTGCAAACTATTTACATTGAAAGTTCTTGGGCTGGCACAGTCCACAGCCACGCAGTCCATGCAGGGTTAAAACACATATCATGAAATCATTAATTCTTCACTTTTACTTTACCCAACTGGGGTATTTTATGCAAACTATGCAATCATCATCACATTTACTCTTTAGCTTTTTAACTCTTTACCCAGCCGGGTATTCCACTTAAATATGTAAACATCATCATCATATTATTAAACATTAATAAAGTGCAAATTGGCAAAACTTCTTCTTCAAAAACTTTTTACATTCTTCAGTTGCAGTAAACCCCTGTCTGTGTCCTACTGGCTTTTATCTTCCTTCTTAGTAGTGGCGACATTGACCTTTTCCATCCCTGGGGACAGAATAACACGATGCCCTTGGGTTCCCATTACCAGCATATCGTGTCCTGCTATGTAGGTCTGGGTAGCGACAGTTCTCACTGTGGTCCCACCGGGTACTTCTTTTAAGTATGATGCAAGTGGCGTTGCTGAAGATGCCGCAGTAACTTGCGATGCAGTTTGCGATGCAGGTTGCGATGCAGGTCGGGGCATAGGCGGCAGTGCTGACTGTGACGTTGGCTGCGATGCGAAGGGCGACGTAGATCGAGAGGAGTACGCAGGGGGCGATGCCGGGGCACGGCCTGGTGCTGTTGGGGCCCGGGACTGGGACGCTGCGGCATTGTGTACGTTACCGGCGTCGGGGACGGGGTCTCTGACAATGGAAACATTTAGGGCATACCATCCCTTTAAACCCCAGTGCCGGGTGTAATTAACGATGTCCCCATTTACCAGATCCCTTCCCGGATGACCGATGGGCAGGTGGGACTCCACATCCCGGCGGCTTACGAAGACCCCCGGATATAGGCCCGGTTCCCGAATAAAGCCCCAGCCCTTGCGGAGCTGAAATTCTACTATGCACCCCTGGCGCCGCGGTTCCCGTAGGGTACCTTTATCTTTACGGACCATCTCTTTGTCGGCGATGAACTTCTCATGGCTCCGCTGACGGGACCGCTGCTCCTCACTTTCTCCCTGTCGGCGTCGCTGCTCTTCCTCACGACGTCGCCACTCACTTTCCCACTGAACGGCATAAGTCACGTCATCCAATCGCGCCATCTCGTCCCAGTCTATTTCCGGCAGTGATGGCTGGGACCCCTCCGGTGTCCCTACCGGGGAATCGTAGTCTGCTGCGGCCTCCTGGCCTGGCTGGCACTCCGGTACTGGCAGGGCCTCCTCAGCCTCCTCCTCCACCTCTCCACCGGTGGGATCAGGTACAGCACTTTTGGGGGTAGCCTCCGGTTGTCCGTCAGCCTTCTTCAGCAGGGACTTTGGAAAATCAAGTGATGGGGTGATGTCTGTGGGAGAGAACACTGCGTCCCACAGCAGCCGCTGTGTCTGGGCACGCCAGCGTCTCTCGGTCTCCTCCAAGTCGGCATGACGCTGGATTAGTCTTCTGAGCACCGCATTTTCTCTCTTTAATTCCAGTATAGTGGGGTCAGTGTCCCGATCTGGGGACAGCTCCGGCACAGGCAGTAAATCCTCCGGGGAGCAAGGTTTGCGCTCCACCGCTCCACTGCATAGCTGCTCTTGTCCTTCTGCCATCTCTTTCCAGGCCAGACTGTGTTCTCCATCAGGAACAGTCTGGTCTCTTCCGTGGAGGCGGGATTTGCGTCTCCTCCTTTTTGCATAGAAAATGAAGAGGAGGCGGATCTCTTTAGCAGTGGGGCAGGATCGCACATTATAGTAGCATTTTGAGAGGGGGCCATAACTCTCGCGCCACAGGGGGGTACACGCCCACGAATGCACGCCCACCTTCTTCACCAGCGCCTTAGGGCGCCAATATGGCGGTAAAATGGCGGTATTTGGCGCCAAAAGTGACAAACAGTCTTTTTCCACCAAACAGTTCAATAGGCACCACAGGACTCACAATTGCAAGCTTCGCATCCTGTTCGTGACGCCAGAAAGATGAGTCGCACTAAGTACCAGGGCAATGGGGTACTCGGCACCGAGCCCATGAAAGTCTATGGGGTTTGTCACTGGCAGCAGGACTCGGTCCGTGGCCCTGGGCGCTCATACAATAGGGGATATTTACAGGGGATTTGTAGTTAGTTCGTGACGCCACCTGTGGTGTCTGATCAATTGGACCAGCGCTGCTATATGGATCTTCACAGGGGATGTTATGGGGCAGCTAGATGGTAGGTCTCCCACAGGTGAGACCGGTCCCTGGAAGTCTACGGTGATGCAGGGGGTAGTAAATGAAACAGTCTCACACAAGGCAATCTCTTTCCATACCTTTACTTGCAGATGTTTCAGGCAGGTCCCGGGAGCTGGTCGGGGTGGAGAATGCACATTCGGGACACCGCTGAGCAGGTTAGAGGCCTCCTTTACTTCATATGTATCTGAGTCCAAACTTGCATGAAGCGAAGTTAACTCTGCAATCTCCAGCTTTCTCAATAGCTGCAACGCCCGGCCGACATTGTGGTGGAGCCTTCTATGTCTCTGATTTCCAGATGTTGAGAGAACTAAGTCCCTACTTTTGTAGCGTCCCACTCAAGGTCCTTGTTCTCCCTGACTCCGTTTACGTATCAGCGCTTAGGGCTACCTTCTGCGACCTGTGGTCCAGAAAGCCTCCGGTTATCTTGTTACTAGGCGTGAAGCGCTAGCAACGCTTCGGACCCCGGTGTCCGGTGAATTAGTGCAGGTAATCCGGTACCTGGTGCACTAGCATCTATCTTCTCCACTGTGCCCTTCGCCCTGCTCGCGCTCTTAACATAAGCACTTGTAGCTTTGATGGAAATGTCAGCTTTCTCCAGAGCTCACTGGACAGCTCTCAGTATCCTCCAAGTCCAGACTGAACTGACACTGAACTACACTGTACTAAGACAGGAAACAGACTGAACACTGAACACTGAATGTGCCCACTCCTCTCCTCCTGCACAGACTGACTATTGCTACGTGTCACTACCTTTTATACCCCTAATGGGTGTGTCTGAAAGTGTGAGTGACGTGAATGGATATCAAGCTTTTGCGGTTACCTTCCTGTGCATTTTCCTGGATTATGTGTGCCTGACATAGCTGGGCCACACACATTTATGCAGTGAGGCAACTCTGTCTACCTTTGTTGCATAATTTAGCTCTTTTCATCCAACATTACAAATCTGATTTTCCCTTACATAGAAGTTTTTTGTCCTCATCGGGCAACACGGCTTATGTGTGTCTGTAACTTATGTACAATAAGTGCACAATAAGTTTCTTTTTTAAATCAGTCCCATTATTTCTATTAAGTTGGGCACCATCCTGTCACTATTCTACCCCTTAGTGTGTCTGGGATGCAATTACTGATGACTCAGCCATCAAATTTGGTGCAGGTCTGTGCTGAAACTGTCATTACTTTGACAGCTTAGTGTCCAGTCTGGTGCAGGGACGTGCTGAGTTGTCAGTGTTTCTTGGCCGTCCAATCTAACATTGAGAGGTGCTGGCTGTTTCCAGGTGTTCATTGTCTCAGGTGATTGCCAGGCTATGTAAGCTGGGCTGTTAGTCCCAGACCTCTGCCAGACATAGCTTCAGCTAAGTGTGGTTGATTTTCTCTGTGCTTAGAGTTATGCTTGATGATGTTTTGTTGCCTGACCTTGGACCTCGCTCTAACGAGCCATCTGTTTAGACCCTTCTGATCGGCTATCTTCCTGGAATTTTTAACCTCAGACTGTTACCTGACTACGTACAGCAGCAAAAAAATGGGGATGTAAAACTTAACATTTAATGAACTTAATGTTAAAAAGGGGACACACAGACAATTACCATCCTCCAAACAAATAGTGAGGATACATGATATAATCAGAGAGTAAAGTCCAACAGGGACTACAAAATATAGGAGATATAAATATAAACCAGACAACTTATAGTTTGCTCTGCACTGCAAGAGCAAAAATTGACTAACTAAATGCAAGTGTAAGCATCGCTTATTTGTAAGTCATTTGTCTGAAACTCAATCAAACGTGTGTGAGACAGTATGTATAAAAGGAATGATCTCACCCATTTGAATGGATGGGTGAGATCATTCCTTTTATACATACTGTCTCACACACGTTTGATTGAGTTTCAGACAAATGACTTACAAATAAGCGATGCTTACACTTGCATTTAGTTAGTCAATTTTTGCTCTTGCAGTGCAGAGCAAACTATAAGTTGTCTGGTTTATATTTATATCTCCTATATTTTGTAGTCCCTGTTGGACTTTACTCTCTGATTATATCATGTATCCTCACTATTTGTTTGGAGGATGGTAATTGTCTGTGTGTCCCCTTTTTAACATTAAGTTCATTAAATGTTAAGTTTTACATCCCCATTTTTTTGCTGCTGTACATTGAAACACTTTTTGGGGTATATCTCTATTATATTGCTTTATTGTTACCTGACTACGCCTTTTGTCTCTTCCCTCTGTTTATAACGTACCCTCCTGACTTTTGACCTCGGACACCTTGACTAAAGGGTATGCCACACTAAACAATATCGCTAACGGGATCGCTAAAAAACGTCACTATTTAGCGATCCCGTTAGCGATATTGTTCAGTGCGGCAGCTTCCAGCGACGAGCTTCCTGCTGTGATCTCGCTCGTCGCTGGAATCGTTCCGGACCCTATTTCATCGCTGGCGCTCCCGCTGGGTAAGTATCTAATCGCTGTGTGGCACCTTTTCTTAGCGATTTAGCGGTACTTTTGTACCGCTAAAGTCGTTAAGAAGATCGCTAACGGCGATAGCGTCGTTAACTATATCGCTAAATGTGGCAGCATTTAGCGATATAGAAACAATCCCGCTAGCGATCTCATTAGTATGCAACGCTAACGAGATCGCTAGCGGGATAGCTTAGTGTGGCAGTACCTTAACTCATGGCTTATCCTTGAGTAGTAACTCAGCATCATATTACAACTGGTACCTATAGGTTTTTCTTCTTTACCAGTAAGGGTCCTGTTCACACGCTTAGTGGCCAGATGGCAAATTTGACGCAGATGATTCAGGATCTGGTTATAGGATGAAAGACTCTGGAATAATCACAATATTGGTTGCAGGGTCAGATAATTAATTTTTGAATACTTTCTATAGCCGTCCACTGCCAGCAGTGGCTGTGATGTTAGTACCCTCTGATTAACTGTTGGTATCTCCCAAACCTTTAATGGCCATCTCTGATAACTTTTTGGGAGAAAAAGACCAGTTTGGTGTGTTTAGAGAGAGCTGTAGGTTATGTTTTACCCTGCTTCCCGGTCGTCAGGACATGAGTTCCAGGGGTGGGAATAATCATGTGTCTACTGCGAGGAGGTCCTCAGACCTGGACATCTTACTTGTCCCCACAAGCACCAGAATGGTATTCTGTTGACACTATTTTTGAAAGTTTAGGTCTGACCTATGATAAACCTGAGAGGATTCAGGTGTGGGGCCAAGATCATGAACCTTGCACAGGGTAGGGGGGTTCGCAAAACTTAGTACTTCTGCACTGAGTTTCAGCAGTGGTCTACTGAAGTTCTGTCCAACGATGCAGCTCTCAGATGCCAGTTCCACAACGGCCTTTCCGAAACTCTTAAGGATGCTTCATGGTCCTTCATGATGCCCCTTGTTTTCGTAACGTAGACATGATCTTGGACTCGGTCTGTACTGTGGTCTATCTGGGGATTTTCTCAAGAATTGCCCAACTCATCCTCAGGCAAGCAAACCGTCAGGAGAACTTCTGAGTCTGGGTGACAGCCGAGGAGGTCACCCAGACTCTTAAGTACCTTTTTCTTCCTCTGATAACGTACTGATAAATACAGTGTTATTCTTCAAGAACCAGGTGTTATCAACATTGGTGTTCATTGATTGTGGGTCAGCTGCTAACTTTATTGATTCAGGACTGCTTCTGAAGTTAGGATTAGGGGCAGTTAGTTTAAAAAGACCCATTCAAATCTTCCCCCTTAACAAGACATCATTAGCCCAGAATTTGGTCAAGAGGCTTACGGTGGACTTCACGCTTCAATTAGGAGCACTCCACTCTGAATCTATCTCCTGTTTTGTTTTGGATGAGTTACTTGCTGGGTTGATACTGGGGCTTCCATGGTTGCATATTCACAATGCTACTATGAATTAGTGTCAGTAGGAGATTGTTAAATGGAGACCCAATTGTTACAAGAAATGTCTAAAATTTGTACAAATATGCTCCACTAGTCTGAAGGGTCTGCTTGGGTACCTGAAGGTCTTCAGAGATGTGTTCTTGGAAAAAGAGGCGGAGATACTACCTCCCAAACCACCTTATAATTGTGCAATTAATCTCGTATCTAATGCCAATTTACTAAAGTTCGCCTTACAATTTGTTTGGGCCTGAACGAACCGCTTTGAAAAAATATTAACGAATGTTTAAGGAAGGGTCATATCTGTACTTCCTCCTCCCTGGTAGCTGCCGGATTTATCCTTGTAAAAAAAGAAAGATGAGGGTATCCGTCCTTGACTTGATTTTCCAAAAATGAAGGTTAAAAAATACTTATCCACTTCCACTCATCCTCAACCTATGAAATCGGCTTCTGGAGGGTCAGGTTGTTTTCTAAACTTGATCTTAGAGGGGCTTTACAATTTGATACGCATCCGGAAGGCCGATGAGTGGAAAACGATGTTTTTAATATTTGGGAGTCTATTTGAAAATCTTAAAGAAAAAAGGAAGCACACTGTAGCGCCATAGCTTGCAAACTTTGAGATATGAAGAATGAATTGCATCACTGCCTTAGAAATATGAAAAATTAAGAAAGCTTAGCTTATAAAATGGCCAATTTATGTGTACCTGGAAGCCACGTTAAGGCGTTTCTCGTATTCCAGGTTCTAACTAATGCCAATCCTCGCTTAGAAAAGTCTCCATCTGTATGGGAAACATATTTATCCTCTCTTTAGACTGAAATCTACATCTCTGTGGCTGGGTAGTGGCCCTGCTGTAATTAAAAACGCCTGCGACCAACAGGTGGAGTGCTCAGTCAGAAAGTAAATGAATACATTTAAAAAAAACTGACCGTCACATCCATTTTTGAAATGTATTTGAAAATCTTGTCATGCCATTTGGGTTGTCCAATGCACCAGCTGCTGTTCAACATGTTTTGAATGAGATTTTCTCTGATTGCATTGGAAGATATGTTGTGATTTACCTGGATGGTATTCTAATTTTATCTCCCGATTTGGACTCTCAACAGGAACATGTCCTTGTGGTATTACAAAGGTTGAGGAAGAACTTTTTGTTTGATAAATTAGAGAAATCTGTTTTTTCTGTTCAGAAAATTTCATTCTGTTCTTCTTATCAGCAGAAGGGGTTGAGATGGATCCTGGGAAGGTTCAGGCCATAATTGATTGGCTTCAACCTTGCGATCTCAAATCTTTGCAACGTTTTCTGAAATTTGCCTACTATTATAGGAAATTTAGCAAGGATTTTTCTCAGATTGTTAAACCTCTTACTGACCTTACACTTAAAGGGTCGAATCTCAAGGTTTGATCTCCAGGTGCTATCAGGGTTTTCGAAAAATTAAATAGAGTTTTTCAAGTCTGCTGAGCTCCCATGCTATTCTAACCCGATCTCCAAGAACCGTTCATTGTGAAGGTGAAAGCTTCGGAGGTCAAAGTAGGGGCAGTTTTATCGCAGGGCCCAAAAACTCTGACTAACCTGCATCATATGCTTTTTTTAAAAAAAAATATATCATCTGCGGAAAGAAATTATGATGTTGGAAATCGTGAGATACTTGCTGTTAAATTGACCTTTGAGAAATGGAGGCATTTTTTGGAGGTGCATGGCATCCAGTTACTGTGGTCAATGGCCACAAGAATCTAGCTTACATTGAATCAGCTTAATGACTTAAGCCCGGGTCTCACATAACGATACACCAGCGATCCCGACAACGATATGCACCTGTCAGGATCGCTGGTGTATCGCTACATGATCGCTGCTGAGCTGCCACACAGGCAGCGATCAGGACAGCGACACTGCGGTAACATCGCTTAGTTAACCTGCAGTGTACATTGGATACCAGCGCCCTGATGCAGGGAGCTGGTATCCAAGGTACACAGCGGGTTTCCAAGCGCTGCGCTGTGCCTGGAAACCCGCTGTGTACCTTGGATACCAGCTCCCCTGCATCAGGGCGCTGGTTATCCAAGGTACACAGCGGGTTTCTAGGCCCCAGCCCCGCGCCTGGAAACCCGCTGTGTACCTTGGATACCAGCGGATCGCTGCTCTCCGCCTGTCACAACGCAGCGATTGCGTGCCTGTCAGCGGGAGACCAGCGATCAAAAAAATGTCCTGACATTTCAGCGACGATCAGCGATACCCAGCAGGGGGGCTGATCGTCGCTGAATGTCCACACAGCAATATCGCTGGTGAGCTCACTGCTGCATCACAAAAATAGTGACTCAGCAGCGATCTCGCTAGCGATATCGCTATGTGAGACGGGCCCTTAACTCCGAGTCAGACCAATGGTCCTTGTTTTCCTCTAAGGTTAATTTTTCTATCATATTAAGGATGGGGTTTAGGATCTGAT